>SSNR01000075.1:527078-555219 GCA_006937965.1 Callopanchax toddi
ATAGTACAGTATGATATATATATTATAGCACTAAGAAATGAAGCCATCATATAAGTATCAGCGGACGGGAAGCCTCGACAGCTGAACACTGCTGTGTTCCGTTGTGTACCGCATCAGCTGAATAGAATTCATCAGTCCGTTTCCACACATTTCCACTGAATAAATAACTACAAAAAGGAAGGATTGTGAACTTAAGAAGAGAAAACGTGATCATTTCTAACCACACCGTGTCTGCAGTCCACACTTTGCAGCACAGTAGTCAAAGAGCCGAGTGGACGAGGCTAAAGGAGGAGGCGCGGCGCCGTTCGTGTGTTATTTCACTGGAACAACTATTCTTTTGGTGAATGAAGACTTGGTGTTTGATAACGTACAGCTAGACCAGAGAAAGTTGAAAGTTGGGAAGCAGTTGGAGCCCACGATCACGGCTATATAGATCTGTCTCACTGTTTTTTGATGATGGAAGCTACGAGCTAACGCTGTTAGCTTACCTTCAATTTCATGAATAAAGCTGGTTATATACAGCTTAAAGTCCTTCACCCGCTTGCTCACAGACGTCTCTGTGTGTTTTTCAAAAATCCGGTGGACATCGTTTACCGTGATGCGCGGCAGGTCTTGAAGAAAACGGGTAAAAAAATCCATTTTGTCCAGTTTGTGTGGGAACAGCGTTGAACCGGAAGGGAGCGGCAGCCTCTATCGCAACCAGGAAGTGACCGTGCATAAACCCCATTGAAATGTATTGGTTTGTTCAGCTTTTAGCTGTTTTAGATGAGTTGTGAAAACTGTTGCTTTATAAATAAACTGAACTGAATTTAGTTAATGTTTTTGCCTGAGTAAATGTGTGTGTGTAGGTGTGTGTGTGTGTGTGTGTGTGTGTGTGTGTGCGTGTGCATGTGGATGTGGATGTGTGCACATTCATGAACCACTGGACCATTTATAATGAACCTGTCTGACAGTAATCACTGACTGAACATCTACAACTGATTCCTTTTGATTCAAGATGGTCGCCACATTCAATCAACATTAAATAATGAAACCAATCAAATGACTGACAGCTTATATTACAACATTAGCAAACACAAATGGCTACAACTCAGTCAGTTTTACAGATATTAAAGTAAGATTTTGTGTGTTAGTAACTGAGTTCTCTACATGAGCGGCTGCATAGTGGTGCAGTTAGTAGAACTGTTGCCTAACAGCAAGAAGGTTGCAGGTTTGACTCCCGGCTATGACCCTTCTGCATTTGCATGTTCTCCCCATTGTAGCGTTTAGAAATAACTTTTAGTTATTTTAACTTCACCCTCTTCATATAACAAAGCTTATTTCTCGGTTTCAATGAAAAGTGATAAACTGTCATTTAACCCTGATAATAGCTAATATTTATTGAAGGTATCTAGGTTCTTTGAAAGAGTACAGTGAATTGAATACCTTATTAATAATGTGAAGCTGAGACCATAAAGATTGAACAATCATTTAAGTTGAAAAACCTAAGAACACAGACAGATAAGACAGTTTGAAAGTTTGATGTAAACACAATTAATATTCTTAAACATGTTGAGGATGTTAAAGATATTTTTAATTGTGAGTTTTAACGGACCGTAGCATATGTTTTAATGACTAGGGAAGTTAGTTAATTTAGTTAACCTAGTTGGGACTTTAAGAGTCAATTTAGGGCTAATTTGAGTTTGGAATGGGATCTGGTTTTGGCTTAATTTAGAGTGGAAGAATTAAGCTTTATCAAAGCAAACCTCTCGATCAGAAAGTGGTGTTCGCTCACTGAAAGGTGGACGCTCCTGGTTCTGACAGACGTTGGTTTCTCCATGAGCTGAGGCTGGAGTCCCCAGACTCGGAGTGGTGGTCCTGGAAGGCGTGGCCGCCGAGGACCTCGCCGGACAGTCCGTGGATACGTCCGGATCAGCAAGGGAGGCATTTCAGCAGGCATGCTGAAGTCATTTCTGATCAGTTCCCGTGGTGAGGGAGAGATTGAGAGGCCTTGTTCAAAGCTGATAAGGGTTCAGCTAAGACTAAGGATAGCAGCTCAGGCTGCATTCAGGCTGTAGCTCAGACCAAGACTGTAGCAAAAGACTAGACAAAAGACTGGCTTGTACCGGAACTGAATATTAGTTTTGAGAAGAGTTATCTTAAATTCAACCAATCAGAAGATATTAAGTGTACTAATCAAAACTGGGTTAGTGGAGTTGTGGGTGGTTCTGATTGGGTAGGGGAACTGTGGGGAGTTACCAACTCACATATGACTTCCGCCCGTTAAACACTCACATTATAAATGTAGAAATGCATGAAAATAGCAGAGAAGCATATTATAACACTTTGAGTGTGTGAGAGGGCGAATGCCTTGGGCAGGAACACTACAGGAGACTGTTCTCTGAGTGTTTTATTAGACCAGCTAGTGTCCAGTTAAGGTCATCTGGGAGATGGACACCTGAAAGTGGACAGTAGGACACCTGTAGGGATCTTGATTCAGGGTTAAACATAATCCAAGAGTGATTGTATTCCAAGTTATTGGGAAAGAGATGGATTATTGTTGTGATGGTCAACAGAGTTCAAAGGTCAGAGGATATAGCCTATTTGGTGAGGCTACACCATGCATGCCTGGGCTACCTCTGAGTACTTTGGTTTTCCCCCACAGATCACAACATGGAGGGTTGGACTCCTCCAGGGCTGACCTTTGTCACCGGTCCTGTTCATAACCTTTATGGACAGGATTTCTAGGTGCAGCCGTGGTGTGGAGGGTGTCGAGTTTGGTGACAGGAGAATCGCGTCTCTGCTTTTTGCGGATGATGTGGTCCTCCTAGCTTCATCGAGCTCTGACCTTCAGCTCTTGCTGGGGAGGTTCGCAGCCGAGTGTGAAGCGGCTGGGATGAGGATCAGCACCTCCAAGTCTGAGGCCATGGTTCTTGACTGGAAAAAGGTGGATTGCCAACTCCGGGTCGGGAGAGAGGTCCTGCCTCAAGTGGAGGAGTTCAAGTATCTCGGGGTCTTCTTCACGAGTGAGGGAAGGAGGGAGCGGGAAATCGACAGGCGGATTGGGGCAGCGTCTGCAGTGATGCGGACGCTGAACCGGTCTGTTGTGGTGAAGAAGGAGCTGAGCTGGAAAGCAAGGCTCTCGATTTACCGGTCGATCTACGTCCCAATCCTCACCTATGGTCATGAGCTTTGGGTAATGACCGAAAGAACAAGATCGCGGATACAAGCGGCTGAAATGAGTTTCCTCCGCAGGGTGGCCGGGCTCAGCCTTAGGGATAGGGTAAGAAGCTCGGACATCCGGGAGAGACTCGGAGTAGAGCCGCTGCTCCTCCATATCGAAAGGAGCCAGTTGAGATGGTTCGGGCATCTGGTAAGGATGCCTCCTGGACGCCTCCCTTGGGAGGTGTTCTGGGCATGTCCTGCTGGCAGGAGGCCCCCAGGTCGACCCAGGACAAGCTGGAGGAAATACATCTTCAGTTTGGCCTGGGAACGCCTGGGCGTCCCAGCTGAGGAGCTGGTGGACTTGGCCGGGGAGAGGTTGGCCTGGGCTGCCCGACTTGGAATGCTGCCCCCGCGACCCGGACCCGGATAAGCAGAAGAAGGCGAGGCGAGGCAAGGCGAGGCAAGATCACAACATACCTGATATGTCAACCACTTTTACTGATATTCAGCAAAAATTTGATGTCAAACTCTAACATGAATGCACTGGGAGATGTGCCAGGACTTATCTTTACTCTATTGAAAGTCCAACAATGTCAACTGTCACACAGAGCGCTTTGATCTATCTTTCATCGCTTTTTGATTTGAACCTGAATTCTAGCTGGAGGCACTAAAGCAGCCACAAACCACAACAGTTCCTCCACCGTGCCACACAGCTGGGCTGATTACCAACGGCTTTGATCTAAACAAACCACAGAGGTTATAGCGTATTCGGTAACGCTACACCTGACGAAATGTTCAGAGTTTTAAATTCTTGGAAAGAAAATCCTGTTAAAACACTCGGTTTCTGATCGTGGGCCTGTTTACTTTGACATTGCTACAGATTTACCTGCAGATAAAGAGATTAAAATGTTCTTTTTCTGGGTTAAATTTGCCATTTGTTAATTCAGGACAAATCAACCATCTAATCTCTCACCTGCAGATCACTTTATACCTTACATTTATTTTAATAAACCAAATATCACTTCTTATTGTATGTTTTTCCTTCTTGTTTATCGTTTTAATCACATGGCAGAAAGCCTCTGAGCACACTATAGTCTTTAGTGCTCACCTGCCCCACTGAAACATGGTCTGATGTGTGAATTCTTTGCATGTGTCAACATGTCTTTACATTTTGCTGTTTCAGCAAAATAATCCAATTTAAGAAGCAAGATGGGATTTGTTGAGGTGCTTTTGGGCTTTGCAGAAAAAGGCATGAGGGATTATTGTGTAAGTGTGAAAGCAGGTGTCCATAAAGACGATAATGCCTTGCTGACTTATAATTGTGGTCAAAAACTGATCTGCATCTGAATGAATGAACAGCATGTGGAAGAGTTGAGTTTGCAACCTTAAAATGACAAACAGCTGCATAAAAATAAAAATAAATGAAACATCTGGTTTGAATGTTTTCGGTTAAATAGAGTCAGCAACTGTTGGTTTGAGGTAATGAAAACATTTTAATCCAAAGAAAAGAAAAAAACAGAGCTACAGTTGATGTATTGTTGCTTTAAATGTCAGTTTGAGCTACATACTGGATGGAAAACCCTTTTATTTAAACTAAACCATCATGTCAACTGGTTTGATGTGAGACAGTTGGAGAAAAAAAATCCTCCAAGGCACAGAATGCATCAGAGGAGAAATGACCGTGAGATGGAAAAATCCAACAGGCAGGAGCTTGTTCTCATTTAAGTCTGATAGACATGTTAAAAGCTAAATTCCACTTATATCTGTGGTGAACCTCTGTCACAAAAAAGCCCCCAAAAATAGTCTTTAATTAAACCCCACAACCCTGCAGGCTGCTGCGAAACAAAAAGGGACTGAGATTAAAAATCTGCACAAAAAACCCCTCATGCTTGTTTTTAAAAGACGTTTAAGGACATGTTATGTTTGGTAAAACTTAGAGGAATGTGTTTCTGTTGATGTGGAACCAACACAAAACACCTGATGCATTCTGCTGTGTGTTTGTGACACTCGTTTACATGGTAACGAAGCACGTTAGGGTTGCAGTATCTTTCTCTGAAATGACAGAACTAAATCAATAATGTTAAATCACCTGACAGAAGATTTAAAGCCTGACAGATTTGAGTGACAAACAGTAACAGGTGTGGCTGTTTCACAATCTGCTGAATATTTTGTAGCAATAAAAGACAAAAGATCAAAAAGAAGCATTGTGTTCATGCACACTATCATGGAGCATCAGGATTTCTAAATAAAATCAGGCGATCTGACGGAGTTCTGATGTTTTTTGTAAATTACTTCTCTTTGCAGGTTTGAAGTGATTTATTGAGCATGGAGAGGTTTCTCCTTTTTATGGTTGAACAGAAACAGTCCGAAGGGTGTGTGGGATGGGTGGGACTTTACGATCGTTTCAGGTCATATCGGGTTCGCTTGGCTCTGCCCACACCGGAGGCAGCAGGGATGAGCAGGATAAAAAGAGAGCAGAGGCAGCGCTCCACATCTCAGCCATCTCCTTCCCTCCAAGGCAGGCAGACCTCCTGAGCAGTCTCAACCAAGATGAACAGGTCCAGCATGTCCAGCATGTCCAGCGCAGTTTCTGGGCGCTCCTTTGCTCCCAGGAGCTTGGGTGGAGTCCAGGTCCAGAGGCAGTATGCTTCCAGTGTGTATAGTGGTGCAGGTGGAAGCGGAGCAAGGATTTCTGTTGCATCTGGTGGTTTTGGAGCTGGAGGTGGTAGCTTTGGAGCTGGTGGAGGTTTTGGAGCTGGTAGTGGTTTTGGAGGTGGTGCAGGTGGCAGCTATAGTTTTGGTATGGGAGGCTTTGGTGCAGGGGGTGACGCGGACCTTAATGTTGGTGCCAACGAGAAGGCCACCATGCAGAACTTGAACGACCGACTGGCCTCTTACCTGGAGAAGGTGCGTAAACTTGAGAGTGCCAATGCTGAGCTGGAGCTGAAGATCCGTCAGTATGTGGAGAACAAAGCTGGCCCTGCCACCCGAGACTACTCGGCTTATGAGGCCACCATAGATGACCTGAGGGGAAAAGTAAGCTACAGAACTATGTAGTAAACTTTGCATCAAATCCAGACAAAATGCTGTCCTCCTATCAGTGTTCAGAGGACCTGTTTCCAGTTTGTGGTGATTTAATGAAAGATTTATGGTCATGAATGGAAACTGTTCTTATTTCACAGATCCAGGACGCCATTAGAGTCAATGCAGGCATCTTTTTGGAACATGAGAATGCAAAGCTGGCAGCAGATGACTTCAGAACCAAGTAAGTCCCAGAAAAAAATAGAGAAATCAACAGAAGGTGTTGAGGTTTTAAAAATTGAATACTTGCTTCCTCGTAGGTATGAAAATGAGCTTGGCATGCGTCAGTCAGTGGAGGTAGATATTGCTGAGCTGAAGAGAGTCCTGGATCAGCTGACTTTGTCCAGGTCTGACCTGGAGATGCAGATAGAAGGCCTCAAGGAGGAGTTGATCTTCCTGAAGAAGAACCACGAGGAGGTGGGTGGCAAACACGAGTGGGGTTTCTTTTAACTGCTGCTTGTAATGTACAGCAACAAGAGTGAACCTGCTTGTTCAACAGGAAATGGGGTCGATGAGGACCCAGATGAGTGGTCAGATCAACGTTGAGGTGGACGCCAAGCCACAGCAAGACCTGAACAAGATAATGGAAGACATCCGTGAGCAGTACGAGGCTGTGGCTGCTAAGAACCAGAGAGAACTTCAGAACTGGTTTGATTCAAAGGTGAGACTGAAGAAAACATTGGTTGTATCAACAAAATAACCTGAAAGTTTGTGACTCTGACACGTTCTCATGGCGTTTACAGTCAGAGACGCTGACCAAGGAGATGGCTGAGAGCACAGAAACTCTGGTAACGTCCAAATCAGAAATCACTGAACTTCGTCGCACATTGCAAGGCCTGGAGATTGAGCTACAGTCACAACTTAGCATGGTAAATAATAAGGATCTGGGTGGCTCCTCTTAAATATTGCATGATGTAAAAAATCACCTTTAGTGATCCTTCTCATGACCTCTTTTTTCTCTCCAGAAAGCGGGTCTGGAAGGCACTTTAGCTGAAACAGAGGCGCGGTATTCAAATAAGCTCCAAGGCCTCCAGATGCAGGTGACGAGCCTGGAGTCACAACTGGTGCAGCTGCGCGCTGACATGGAGCGACAGAGCCACGAGTACAAGATGCTGCTCGACATCAAAACACGACTGGAGATGGAGATCGCAGAATACAGGAGGCTGCTGGATGGAGAGGCCGGGTTAGGAAAAAAAATCCCAAACGAGGGGTTGTCCTTTAAATTGAAACTGGTTCTGTTTGTTCAGTCATCATGTTGATTTGAACTTCTGTATTTTGCTGTTTCTCAGAGGTTCTAGCAGCACCGGCAGCAGCAGCACCACCAGCACCACCACTAAGAAGGTCATAGTGGTCACCGAGGAGTTTAAAGACGGAAAGAAGGTCTCATCAACAACCTCGTAAACGGCTTCATGCAGAAGACCCACAAGAATGCACCTGGAGGCAAAGAGTCAACACTACTTCCTTTAATTACCAATGTGAACAAAATAAAAGCCTCTCAGTTTGCCAACTAAATCTTTGTCTGTTTTGTACATGCATAACTCAACATAATGTCACGACAGTAACAAAAATAAAAACCCATTTCTCATTCAACATAACAAAAGCCTCTTGGAGTAGCTGCCAAGTAAAAGGAAGCTTTGAAAGGTATTCATTAAACCCTCCTTTGACTGACATCATAATGGCTTCAAAACAAGTTAGAGGAGGTAAAGCTTGAAAGGAGACGTTGATCTCTGGGTGACCTGAGGCAAATCAGCTCAGAAATCTGAGCAAAGAGTTTGGAAAAAGCTTCCACTTCAGGCTTGAGGTTTTATGAGCTTAACTCTTTGATCCCAGAAGCCAAATAAACCATAACACCAGCAGTGCAGGATGTTTAAATTCCCAGTTATACTTTATGTTGGAACAAAAGCTTTGCTTTTAAACCTAGTTTGTGCATTTTAGAGAATCAAACATGAAAAACCAGCCACTAATGGTTAAATTAATACTGAATCCCACATGAGAAAGGATGATGATGTCACCCCTGATGTTTTATCCTTATTTTACCACCCAGACATGAAGTGCTTCATTTATAAGTTTGATGATATTTGACTGGTTGTTTTGGATTCTTTTCAAATGTATATGTATTTTTTAAATTAGCCCATATTTTGCTTTTTTCGTCTGTATTATTACAACATATTTTTTAAACCTACCTGTTTCTTGTTTCCAGCCTAAAGGTGCATCTTTCTCTCTTTACTTGCTGCAGTTTGTTAACAAACTGTGAAACAGATCCAACGTGTCTATCGGGATCAGGTTTCGGTTATTTTCTGCACCCGTAGGTACATTTGTTCTGCAGCAAGTAAGAAACCACAGTCAGCTGGTTTGGTATTAAAGCTGCACTCGGCAGGTTGGTAAACAAGTTAGGTATCGCTAGCTATTTTAAACATGTCTCAGAGCTCTCACCCCTCCCGTTGGGTATAATCCGCAGGCCAGCCTCCTCCAGACATGGGACCGTACATTGCCATGGTTACAATAGAGACTAAAACTCCAGCTGTTGAAACGTTCCCCAGGTTCCTCTTTCTACGTCCAAACATTTTTAGGTT
The DNA here is from genome assembly GCA_006937965.1 of Callopanchax toddi. Taxonomy (NCBI): domain Eukaryota; kingdom Metazoa; phylum Chordata; class Actinopteri; order Cyprinodontiformes; family Nothobranchiidae; genus Callopanchax; species Callopanchax toddi. The sequence continues at coordinate 535,877 of SSNR01000075.1, forward strand.
TCTGCTAGCTGAAAATGTGTTTTTCTTTTTGGAACTCTGGTATTTTTTCCTAAAATGGAAGCGGTAACAGCCAGCTGTTTCTGTCCTTCTCTCACTTCCGGCGTGTTCTGCAGAAAAATGCACCAGGACGCATTAATGGCAGATCCAAGCAGTGCAGAAGTGCGGAGCTTCAGCAAGACAGACAGCCGGATTGTCCAATCATATCATTCGGTCCGAACGATAGGATTGACTGAAGTTTTTAGAGAACTGCAGGACAACCACTTTATTGATTTCTTTTGGGTTTTTTTTTATCGCCACAATATAGCTGTAATATGTTAGAACGTTGTTAAGAGGCATGAAAAAAAACTTTAAAAGCTACATTGTTTACCAAATTAACGAGTGCAGCTTTAAATTACAGCCATCTGTGACATCACACAATGCACACTAGTCTTATTTAAGAACATGAGCAAATACTCAGGAGGACACCATCAATCCATCAACAAGATAAAAGAAACTCAGCACAAAAGGCAAGGAAAAATGTGTTGGTTGAATATTTCCTTCTTGAAACACTTCTTTCTGTCAGTAACTTTTAAATAGTTGTAAAGCCTGATTAGTCACCTTTACTACAAGGTGTAACCTTTAAGAATCCATGGAATGAGCAGCATAACGTGCCAAAAATGTGCCAAAGTCTCCTATAATGTTCTTGTATCCATTCTGTTTGAGCTTCAAGTGCTGCCAGCTGTGTTAAAGTCACAGGTTTCTGGCTGGGCTCCTGATTGGCTCTGACAGCTCTTGGACAGCCTGGTGTGGCGTATTCATGTCGACGCTGTGGAGAGAAGACTGCTGATACAGGGAAAACACATTTCTTCCCCTGAACCCCTGAAAGCGTCACGTGGAAGGGGATGGGAGGAATAGTGTAAAAAGTAAGACCTCCAAAAGGAAATTTGAACAAAAAATCTTTTAAAACAAATATATAAAAAACATTAGCACTGTAAGATGTGAACTCTAACACAAAGTTTTAGGTTACTACAGTCTATTTAACTATAGCAGCATGAACAAAACCTTTTTTCTATATCTGTGTTTTTCAACCTGGATCAAGACATCTCCATCTAGAGGTTAGAGACTGAAAGAGATTCACAGTTTAAAGGCAGAGATAGGTTTTGTAAAATGACAGTAGCTCTCTGCTGTAGGTGGTGGATATACGGCAGTGACCCATCAATAAGCTGACTGGACCTTTGACTATCTGGGTTTATTTCTTCAATAGATATACAACGTGCAGCTAAAGAAAATAAATAAAAGCACAGAAACTAATATTAAGCTTTACATGTTTACAGGTTGTCCTATAATATGAAATGAAGTGTTTTAAAGCCAGTGATTTAAACCAGTGATTCTCAATGCTGCGTCGTAGCCCAAATGTGGGTCATGAGTCTTTGTCTGGGCTAAAAAATGAAAAAAAAAAAAAAAAGAGGAACATCATCGATTAACATCCCATGAGAGTAGTAATGTTCAGTAATTGACAGCCGCCAATAGCAAGTTGACAGCCACCATTTTACATCATAGAAGACCTGCAACATTTAATATGATGATGTTTAAAGGCAAGTGTGACTACTAGAAAGGTGTTGTAGGAGAACATGACCTCAGAGTTGATTTATCTTCTAAAACTTCACTTTAAGTCTCTTGTCAGATGACAAAAACTCACCCAGTTCTCCCAGTAATTCCTCCAAATGATGCCAGTTTCACCTCAGGTTGCAGACAAGGATTTTCTATATTTACCTATTGCTAAGGTCGTCAGAACTAAAGCACATGTTTGAATCTTTTTGAATTGCACGGTTTGTTTAATTTATTTTGGTCTTGAACTGCTGTTGTCCCCCACTCCCCAAAGTGAAATGTTTCAGTGAGGATTCTCAATTAAAGATACATAATTCTGCTCAGTACTTTCACTTTTTACTGAATATTTTGCACAAAAACATCAACTGAGTCTGTTAAAATGTTTGTTAATGAAATGTTCTTAATGTTCTTCCAGCCTCACATTTAATACTTGAATAAATGACTGAATAGTTTTAATAGGATATACAGTAGTTTTCAGTGAGTGGCTTCTACCTAGTGCTACACAATTAGTTTTTTTTACTTCTCAGTCATTTTATTTTTAGTCCATGTTTGTGCCTGAAAAAGTTGATCCAATGATGATGTTAAAAGTTTGGGTTTAGAGTAAAATGCAGCTAATTAAAGGTATCTAGCATCACCACATGTTGGCTGTTATATTTGATCATTAAACTTTTTTGTGTTAGTAAATGATGTCTACTCTACCGTCTCAGGTTCAAACTGCAACATCAGTTCTTCAAATAAATGTGAGATTTTTTATTTATGTAAGTCCTAAATTTTCCTAAATTTGGGTCATGATGTGTAATCAGGGTGCATGGTCCAGCTGAGAACCGCTGATTTAATTATAGGTAAATGTTTTTCTCACCAATAGGGGGAGCTGTTTAACACATAATACGATAAAGCAAAAAAAAAAAAAAACAAGTTCAAGCCTTTTGTTTCCTCCCACATGTAGTGATCACAAGGTCATGCAGATGTCAAAGGTCAACAACTAAAACCCCTGGTCACGCTAATACCAGACTTGTGCAGACATCCATGCTCTGCTCCAATAACTGCTCCTTCACCTTGCAAAGCTCATCCATGTCACCTTTGTCCTAGACTAAACATTTCTGCCTGTTCTGATCCAGTGACTGGAAAGACGTCCTATGAAGATTTCCTCAGGACTTTCCTCTTTAATAAAAATCATTTTCTCTTCTTTACAGATTTAAAGCGGCTCTCTGGATTATTTTTCTCTGTATCAAAGTTTTCTAAATGTTTTAAATGATATTTCAGGTCTAAACTATGATCTATGGGTTGAGTTCCACAACATCTGTCATTCTGATGAAGACCCTCCTTCCTCCTAGAGACCCCTTTGCATTATTTCTTGCCGCTGACATTTTTCAGCCAATGAAATTCAAATTTCTGCATTCTCTCAACATGCACGCGCATCAACCAAACACCTGTACCAGTAGGGGGCGCTGTCGTACAGGACGCTCCGTGTGTTTCTCTGTTTGCGTCTCAGCCTCACGGCTCATTTCTACTAAAAACCTACCCATTCCCCAGCTAAAGATGGATTTATTTTAATTTTTAAACCTTTCACCTCACAGAATGGCAAGGCTTGACAGGGTTACGCGTTTATTTTGGTCAGAAAGTTCATCCAGGGCTGAGTCAAGTTCAGCTTCAGAGTCCAGCAGCAGCTCTCTGCTAACAGAGCTAATATCAGAAGCAGCAGGGACAGAGAGGGCTCATCAGACCCTCGTAGTATTGTTGGAATAAGATTGTGAACTGTGAGTGATTAAACCCTACACATTGAGCTGTACAGTTCATGCCCGCAACGTATATGCGCCGTGTGCACGCGCGCACGCGACCGGACGCGCTTGTCGAGATGTTTTGAGGAGGAGCCTTTGGACGTTAGATTCAAAAACTGCTCTCTTGATGAAATCCTCCAGAGTGCGGCTTTAATGACAAATGAATAATATTAATTCTTTATCATAAATATGTATTTAATCATAATTCATTGCTTATAAAGTAACAGTTAAATCATAATTAATGATAATATTTAAAATGCATCATTTTAAATCTTAAATTCATCAAATGTCTCTAACTGATAGCATAGCACCTTTATTTATAAAGCACTTTAAAACAAAACAGAAACTGACCAAAGGGCTGAACACTAAAGTAAACACAAAACATACCCATACCAATAAAATAGTAAGATGCTGGTAAAAGACAGGTTAAAAAGGTTAAACTAATAAAAACAAGATAAAAACAAATCCATAAGACAACCATAAAACAAACTAGTGTCACCACTCACTCCTGACTAAAGGCTAGGGAATAAAAGTGTGTCTTCAGATGAGACTTAAAAACCGCAAGTGATGGAGCCAGCCTGACAGGAAGCGGGAGGTCATTCCAGAGTTTTGGGGCGAGGACTGAAAAGGCTCGATCACCTCTGGATTTACGTTTAGCCTTTGGAACAACCAGCAACAGCTGTTCCAAGGATCTGAGGGAGCGAGATGGGACATATGTCTGCAGGGGTTCAGTCAAATAAAAAGGAGCACTGCCATTAAGAGACTAAAAACAAATAAAGTTTAAAACTAATTCGCTGGTGAATCGGGAGCCAATGAAGCGAGGCTACAACAGGTGTAATGTGCTCCCTTTTTTTGGTTCCTGTTAAAAATCTGGCCGCTGCGTTTTGGACCAGCTGGAGTCGAGAGACCGATGGCTGGCTGATTCCTGCGTACAGTGAATCCAGTCTGGCTGTTATGAAAGCATGAATCACTGTTTCAAGATGGGATTTTAACAGAAACAGCTTAATCTTAGACAGACGGCGTAGGTGGAAGAAACAGGATCTAACAACTTCGTTCACCTGACTGTCCAACTTTAAAGCATGTTCCCCCTGTTCTGTCAGTGAGCAGCCGTTTTTGTAGCCGCTCTTATAACGGATGAGCCTCAGCCGTGCGGGTTTGGGCGTGCCACTCTCCAAGGTCCTGACCTTAAAGCTGCACTAAGCACATTGGTAAACAAGCTATGTATCTCTAGCTATTTTACAGAAATGTAACCGGGGGCAACGCTGAAGGCTGCAAGGCCGAGCGCCGCCCCTCCGCCGTCGGATACAGGTGAAGAACAGGTGCAGACCCCATGGGACAGAGACTCAGGAGACAAAGTCTAGTTGAACAAGTTACTTTATAAAAATATTGGACAGATTAAAAGGTTCACAGTCTTATACAAAAGAACCCCTAAAATCTGTTAACGTCCAGGTGCGCTCTACGGAGGCTCACAGCTTTCCCCCGCTGACGCATCACATCAGTCTCATGGAGGAGGGAGTGCAGGAGGGGTTCCCAACCCGCGCACTCGGCCATCTCCCTCGGTTGGTCCTGCGGCAGTCTAGCGGTAGTGACGGACGGCGGCTTCTCGCACCTCCTCGTCCTGCAGAGCAAGGGCACTGGTACGAAGGGGGTGCGGCCGAGATCCACTCCATGTGACGCCGTCACTCACCCGCTGCACGTCACTCCGGTTCTCGCTCCAGCTGCGGGAACAGGACGCTCAACTCCTCGCCGCTCCTCATGACCACCGATTGGCCTCCTCCTCACCACATCCTCCTGTCAGCCGCTGTTCCTCCTGGCTCCTCCAGCACACCTCTCATCGTGACTCCTTCCCCTTCCCCTTCCCCTTCTTTTCTTTTCTTTTCTTTTCTTTTCCTGTCCGTCTTGTTCCTCTCTCTTCCTCCGACCTGAGTGGCACCTAAATAGGTGACCTCGGACACGCCCACTTTCAACAGGTGGTAGTAATCATGCTAAAAGGTCAGTCCACACAGTGATCAAATAATTAAAACGCATTAAAACAGTATAAAAACACATGCAATAATAAAAAATATAAAAACAGGAAAAATCATGCCACTAAAAAATTAAAACCATATTTTCACTGTGTGACAGAAACACGTCTCAGAGCACTCACCCCTCCCGTCAGGTAAAATCTGTAGGCCAGCCTCCTTCGACATGCCACCGCTCGTTGTCTCAGAAACAATACAGAGCAAAACTCCAGCTGTTGAAACGTTCCCCCAGGTTTTTCCTCTTTTTACGCCCAAACGTTTTTAGTTTTCTGCTAGCTGATAAGGTGTTTTTCTTTTTGGGACTCTGGTATTTTTTCCTAAAATGGAAGCGCTAACAGCCGGCTGTTTCTGTCCTTCTCTCACTTCAGGGATGTTCTGCTGCAAAATGCACCCGGGCAGATTAATGGCGGATCCAAGCAGTGCGGCGCTTCAGCGAGACAGACATCCGGATTGGCTGAGGTTTTTAGAGAACTGCGACAACTACTTTATTGATTTCTTTCGGGTTTTTAAAAAATCTCCACAATATATTTATAGCTAGGGATGAGCTGAATACTCGTTTCAGATGAGTATCTGGTACAAATAATGCATTTTTGATGAGTATGAGCATGCTCTGAATAAAACACGCCATTATTCATGTTCGTGCTGAAGAAAATCCTCATTGGGTAACTGACTGTGTTCACGCTCTCTGAATGGCCAATCACACAGAGCGCCTGCACCCGATTTTCTCAGCTGCGGCGAGGAGGAGAAGGCGTCGGCGGCGGGGAGGGCGTTCATCCAGGCACTCATCAGGCCAAAAAGTAAAGAACTCCGGCTCCACCACCCGGACCCAGTGTTGCCAGATGTACGATAATTATCGTATTTGTAGGATACTTTAGCACTCTGTACGATCAATAATTCCACAAATATGATAATTTGAGCCCTTTTTTGTGTGGAATTTGTTTAAGAGTTCCTTGTTTTAATCATTGTGTTAGATTATTTAAAGCGAAAACTACTTTAAAGATTATAATTTTGCACAGTGTTTGATACACTGATATTAAAACTGTGGGTCATCAGGCATGTCGGGCTGTAACTAAAGGCTGATTTATACTTCTCCGTCTGCGTCGTTACGGAGACACGCAACGCCATTATCCGTCAAAGCAAGAGCTCTCCGACAGGCCCGCTAGGACGGACGGAGTCGAGCTCACTTTTCTAACTATCCGTCGAACGAGACGGAGAGCGCATGTCTCTGATTGGTCGGCTCAACACCCAGTGATCATTTCCGGCTTGACGCCGGTATCAACAGAGTAGTAATAGTAGAATCTCAGGGAAGCAGATGCATATTCGCTCGTCGTCTGCCTCGTCCTCACCAGACGAACATTGAACACACGCTGTCGTGTCCTTCACTCCTGTTTAATTCTTTTTAACAACATTGTTTGTTCCTCGAGATCAATCTGTTCAAACTCAATCAAAACTCGCTCTCTGTCGGCCATTACTGAGCTGAAGTAAACAAACTTTGGTCGACTGGAGGCATTACTGCAGAAAAGTTATACGCCCTCTGCTGTCCTGGTGAAGAATTGCTTCACAACACTGACGGAGAATTAAAAATCAAAAACGTCTCCGTCAATACGTGTGCGTGTGAGCGCAAACGTGCTGTCAGAGAAGTATAAACCAGCCTTTAGTAGTGTTGTCATGTGGTGTGAGGTTGTGGTAGGACACTAGAGCTTAAGCCTGGTTTATACTTCTCCGACAGCACGTTTGCGCTCACACGCAGATGTATTGAGAGAGACATTTTTGATTTTTACTTCTCCGTCAGTGTTGTGAAGCCGGAAATGATCACGAGGTGTTGAGCCGACCAATCAGAGACGTGCGCTCTCCGTCTCGTTCGACGGATGTTTAGAAAAGTGAGCTCGACTCCGTCCGTCCTTGCGTGGATGTCGGAGAGCTCTTGCGTCGACGTATAATGGTGTTGCGTGTCTCCGTAACGACGCAGACGGAGAAGTATAAACTAGGCTTTACACACACAGCTGGAGGACAGGAGGTAAGTGAAAAAAAAGCAATATTTGTTAATAAGGGCTGAGGTGTGGATCTTGGGAAATCCCAGCGATCCGGTGGAACGGTACGCCACCTCACTGGAGAGAAGAGAGGAGAATGAGCACAGGTGGAGGGTAATAGAACGTACAGGTTTGTATATAGAGTGGATGTCTTACTGTGGAACAGAAGGAAGGGCTCAAAGGAAGGGAGTGCCAGTCCTGGGTTAGGAAGGGTAGAGCGGTGGAAAGGTGAGTGGAGTGAAGGCAGCAGGCTGGTAGGTGGACAGGCAGACCAGGCAGGCATGTGGTGGAAGAGGACTCTGGAGATGACGTAGGAGTGGGACGACAGCAGAGGAGTTACACAGAGGAGTGGAATGACCTGGCGCCATCTCACAGTCAGCAAGGTCTTCGCTCCGCCGCTGATTGACTGCAGCTGCGGCTCATCAGGGTAATTAACCTGTTGCACCCTGCTGATTGGGGAGGAAAAACACAGAACTGTCTGCAGGAGCCCAGAGCATGACAAGTGTCTTAAAATACGATAATTTTAAGGTCCTGGTACTAGTAGAGTAGCCAGAAATAGATTTTTGTCCGGGCCTAATAAAAAACGGGTGGGCCCAGTAGATCTAATTGAAAATAAGTTTATTTGTAAATTTCACTTTTGTTTAAGCAGATGTGTGTCTATACAGTGATTCCTTGTTTATTCCAGGAGCTACGTTCTAAAAATAGCCTGCGGTGAAATCCGCAGAGTTTTATATTTTTACAATTATTCCAGATGTGTTAAGGCTGTGAAACCCCTCACTACACACTTTACACACTTTTCTCAGACAGCATTAACATTTTCATATGCAGAGTTGTGATTTTATTGAAGTCATTTTGCTCACGATGAGGGATGATGAATTTAAAGCAAATTGTTATACACTTCATAAAGAACGTGGACCTATAAAAAGCCTGATCACTAGAATGTAAATGACAGAATTTGATGCTATATATATATCTATATATATATATATTGTATAAGTATAAAACACAAGAAACTTTTTTCAACTGCAGGATCTTTATTTGTTTTTGATGTTATCAGTTCTTCACTTAACCTCATCCACACCCACATCAACAGTCTCACTGGTCTGGACCACCTTCCCGTCCACGACTGTCTCCTGAACCGTGATGACCTTTGTGATCACTGAAGAAAAACGAATCTTCATGAGCAATTTATATTTCTATAATATGCAATAATTTAAAAACAAATTTAAGTATAAAATGTAGCTTACCGTGCTTTGAGCTGACATTGGAGGAGAAAATCAAATGACATCATTAGTTTGCACCTCTGTTCTAATAATCTCATCATTTCTCTGATTATATGATGTTTTTCTTCTCCAGTCTCACCTTTCACTCTCCCCATCCAGCAGCCTCCTGTACTCTGTGATCTCATTCTCCAGACGCGTCTTCAGGTCCAGGAGCATGCTGTACTCCTGCTTGTTGGTGGAGATGCTTTCGTTGATCTGGGAGATCTGAATCTCCAGGTTTGTGACCCTGGTCTGGAGGGTTGCTAGTTGTGCAGAAAAGCGTGCCTGAGTCTCTGCCAGGCTTCCCTCCAGAGACGCTTTCTGTTGTGGTAGGAGAACAAGCATGATGTCAACAGTCCTGAAATCAAATCTACCTTGAAAATATGGGTCAGGTTGGACCTACCATACTGAGACTGGACTGCAGATCGATCTCCAGCCTCTGGAGGGTGCTCTTCAGGTCTTTAATCTCTGCGCGTGATGTCAGAAGATAATCTGAACTTTCTTTCACCTCCTGCTCCACCACTGCAATCTGAGCAGAAACACAACATCACACATGTTAAATCAGTCAGTGTTTTTAAAGTTTTCTGAATAATTATATTTGTAACTTGACCTTTCACCTTGCTCTGGTGCCACAACTCCAGTTCCTTACGATTCTTAGCGATCACAGCCTCGTAGTGTTCCCTGATCTCTGACATGACCTGGTTCAGGTCGACAGAGGAAGGAGCATCCACGGACACATTAACCTGGCCACCTATCTGACCCCTCAGCAGAGTCAGTTCCTGCAGGGAAAAGGTTGATTAGGATGAAGTGAAGAGCTGCATTCTGTTTCTTTAATCTGTGGGTTCTAGACAGACGTCTGCAATGAGCTAATGGAGGAAGAGAAGAATACATGGAAATGTGCAGAGAGACGAAGGGCAGCAGGGATGTTGATGAAAACAGTAATCTGATAACATTTCCTCTCAATGAGCTCATACATGTGATTTGTTCTCAACATAATAGATGAATTAACATTTAGGTTGTTGACATGACAGCTCTGATTCTTGATCTCTACTTTAGCTGCTCTCTCACCTCTTCATGGTTCTTCTTCAACATGATGAGCTCCTCCTTCAGGGACTCATACTGAGCCTCCAGATCCATTCTGACCAGATTCATCTCATCCAGCACCTTCTTCAGTCCAGCGATGTCGCCCTCTACAGCCAGCCTCATGCTGAGCTCGTTCTCAAACCTGAGAGGGTTTACAAGGCAGGACAGGACGGGTCACAGAGGTTTCAGTGGCTCATTAAGAGCACAAGCTATCATCCTGACATGACTTCACGCTCTGATGCCTGTGTGAAATCATCACTTCAGTGGCAGCACTGAAACACGCAGAGAAAACACTCACTTCAGTCTGAAATCCTCAGCAGCCAGTTTAGCATTGTCAATGCCCAAAAGTGTTTTAGCATTGAGCATGGAGGCAGTCTGGATCTGAGAAAACAAATGACAACGTCAGAGAGAACTCAGCTCAGATTGATTATATTCTAACAGACTGATAATAAACACAAAAATATGATACATGTGTATGGGGAGGATTATTTTAACCATCTAATAAATGTATCTAACTGGTTTGATGAAAATTATTTTTCTTTAATGTTTTTTTCCAGTCAGTCTTCAGGTGTCTCAGAATGTGATACCTTAACATGCAGCATCATCAGGTACTTTGTTAAAGGTGACGTTATAGTTTTTACCTTGTCCTGCAGCTCCTTGATGGTGGCGAAGTAGTGGCTGTGGTCGTGGGTGACCACAGTTCTGCTCTCGTACCACTCTCTGATCTGCTTCTCCAGGCGCTGGTTCTCCTTCTCCAGTTTGTGCACCTTCTCCAGGTAGGAGGCCAGACGGTCGTTCAGGTTCTGCAGGGTGGCCTTCTCGTTGGCATCAACGTGGAGGTCCAGTCCGTCTGTCTGCATGAAGCCTCCCAGAAAAGGCCCAGAGCTGACGTGAGAAGAGGAGATGCGAGTGCCACGACCGCCGGCCCCGCCATAGACGCTACTGGTCTTGTGGCCGATGGTGTAGGATCTGGAGCTGAACGACATGTTGGAGAGTCTCGATCTGAACCAGGGAGGATCACTGGACTTGATCTGCAGTGGAAAGCATCACCTGGTCTCCCTGGTTATATAGCCACCACTTGCAGCAAAATGGGAAGGGCTTGATGTTTCAGCTGAAAGGATGGAATGTAGCTGACAGATTACCCCACAGTCCAGTACGCAATCTCCTCATCACTATGGGCGTGGTAATCAGTGGGTAGTGTGGTTCATTCATCTTTTTCAGGTCAAACTTGTGATTCCACATTTTTTTCATTCTTCTGAGGAAAAAGTCCAAGTTGTTTTTGAGCAAGTAAAACAAAAAGCATTAATTTATGGCACAAGGTTCTGAAGAAAGTGATTTACGTGACATCCATCCAGCCTCTTCATCCTCCAGAGAGGGCGATGAGGAGCTGGTGCCTATGTCCAGTAGTAACAGGGCGAGAGGCAGGGGAGACCCTGAACAGGTCACCAGTTTATCACAGAGAGACAAAGGAGACAACTAGTCACACTTTTAACTCACACCTGGGATAATTTAGTCACCTTTATTTAGACCTGATATGCATTTTGGTCTGTGGAAGATACCCACACATGCATGGGGGAGAACATGCAAACTCTACACAAAGAGGCCGTAGAACCAGGAAGCAAACACGAGCTTGTTTCTGCAACAGTGCCACCATGCAGCCTGATTTACATGACATTTTAAAAATAACTTTCTCTAATGTAACCCAGGTTATAGAAGTGATTAAAATAAATATATTTGAAATATGATAAGAGAATAAAATGTGTACAGTTTTATATCAAACAAGTTCAACTCAGTAACAAAACTGATGTTGCAAATAGAACAAGCAAAAAGGTTTGTATGCCTTTAAATAGTTGTTTCATTTTGCTCATGTGACTGGTAACAACCAATCAGATTGTTTTCTGTGTTTTCTTCTCGCTGCCCTGCTCAGAGGGAACGTTCCAGCATGTAAAAGATAGCTGCTGAGAGGAAGAGAGTTTGAGAAAAGTTGTCTAAAAATGTTTTTTGTAAACCAAAGTAGGTTCTTTTGTTTTTTCCATCTTGTCCCTGTGTGGAGACAGTTTAGTAATTGATAAACAGGACTTGGCTATTTAGTGTGGGTTGAAAATATCCAGCTAAACTGGACTTGGAAGGACATGTGGATGAACATGTGGAAGAGCTATCCCATGGGGAGAGAGTCTGAAATGTGCACATCAGGAGCAATACGCCCTCTGCTGGTCGGATTCATTTGAACTGGTGGGATCTAAACTTACTTTCTACCAAACTACAATGGATTCAGAGAAAATTCTGCACTGCTAATCAGGAATTACTGCAGAAAAAAACTTTTAAATCTTTGGTGCGCAGATTAACTCAGCCTTTTTGGCAAAAGAAACATTGAAAAAATAACGTTGACTCTGTGGAATACAGATTAATTCAGTCTTTTGCTGAATTATTTAGAGTTTTACATTATTTGTTGTTAACCTAAGACCAAATTGATTGTGAAAAGAGTTTTTTTTTTTTGCATTGTATAATTTTTGGTTGATGTGAAACTGATGGATGATTGAATGTTAAAAGAAGGAAATTGACTTTAATCAAACTACCGGTAAATTAGAACTTGAATCATAGAAAAAGAATAGGTTATCCAAACTAAAACTGGATTAACTTTACACTAGATATGATATTGCAATATGATTAAATTAAAAAGTTGCAACCTAATATTAATGCAAGTACTAATTTAGATCCGAGGTTTAAACAAACGAAAAAGGGATTTAAAACTTAAGCCAAGCTAGAAACAAAGAAGGGAGATTTAAGTTTATTTGGTTTTTTGTTTTGTTTTATGTAATGTCTAAATATTGTCCATGTTCTAAATGTTCTAAATGATAACCCAGCAGTTCAAACGTGTTTCCTGGCCTGTGGTCTTTGACTTTCTTTATTCCCTTTACAAAGCCGTATTTGCTCCAGCAGTCGACCCTAGTTGAACGTTACTGGTCCGTACTTTATTTCTGCACACCGCCATCTGATACTTACCTGTAAATACCCAAGTGAGGTGCTACACTAAGTGTTCACAATGATGATATAATTGAGGTAATATCTTTAAGCTCATGTCTACATTTTAAAGAATGTAACACGACTTTGAGTTTTTGACTCAGTGATAGTAGTTTAACCCTTTAACCAGCTGCCAGCCACTTGAACATTTGAGTCCTTTCATGATATTGAAGCACTGAACTAAATAAAAAAATCTTCTAAAATAATAATGTTCTAAATAATATGTACATTTTTGAATGTAAAGTTAAACATTATTGTCTGTCTGACATTAATATATCCTTTTAAATTATTATTTTACACTATAATATAATCCTTTGTGTCCTAATTGTTTAAAAAATGCTAAAAGCATTTCATTGCTTTCTTCTTCATGTGGACATTAAAGGTGATATGTGGAGCATTTTTCTATGTATCAAAGTTTTCTAAATGTTTTAAATGATATTTCAGGTCTAAACTATGATCTATGGGTTGAGTTCCACAACATCTGTCATTCTGATGAAGACCCTCCTTCCTCCTAGAGACCCTTTTGCATTCTTTCTGGCCACCGAGCTTTTTCAGCCAATAAAATTCAAATTTCTGCATTGTTGGCTTTCTGTCAACGTACACGCACTTCAAGCGAACGTGTATCAGTAGGGGGCGCTCTCGTACAGGTCGCGCCTTGTGTTTCTCTGTTTACCTCTCAGCCATTCATGGAGGAGACAGAACTAATGTCTACTAAAAACGTATCCATTCCCCGCCTAATGACGAATTTATTTTTATTTTTAAACCTTTCACCTCACAGAACGGCAAGGCTTGCCAAGGATGCACGTTTATTTTGGTCAAAAAGTTCATCCAGGGCCGAGTCACTTCTCTGTTCAGCTACAGAGTACAGCAGCAGCTCGCTGCTACAGAGCTAGGGTTGGGTACCGAAGTTCGGTCCGGGTATGGACCCGACCGTTACATCATCGGTACTAACCAGACTGAAATACAACATGAATTTCGGTGCGCCATTTCGGTGCCCCAAAATATAGCCGCCTAATTACGCCTTCTGGTGTTTACCGTTAATAAGCTGTAGCCTGTGGCACACAAACGCCACGTGACACGCACGCAGCAGACTGCTGCAGGAAACACAACCCCGACACGCGCACTCGCCCATCTCCTCGTCCCTGCAGCAGTCCAGCGGTGATGTCAGCCGCAGCTCCTCGCATTTCTTCGCCCCGCAGAGCACACTGGTCTGAAGGGTGCGGGCAGAGGTCCACTTCATGCCAGCCGTCACTCACTCGCAGCGCGTCCCATGAGATCGGTGGGACGTGCAGCTGGTCCCCGCAGCTGGAGCGAGGATCCTGGCTCCAGCTGCGGGGACCAGACGCTCGACTCCTCGCTGTGCACCAGGACAACCGATCAACCTCCTCCTCACATCCTGCTGCTTCCCCTTTTTTCCTTCAGCACACCTTTCATTTCCTTCGTTGTCTGTCCTTTTCTTTTCTGTCCTGTTCACTCTCTCTCTTGCTCTGCCAACCTGAGTGGCACCTAAATAAGTTTCCTCCTGGACACGCCCACTTACAACAGGTGATAGTGATTATCAGTCATGTTAAAATCAGTCCACAGTGATCCAAAAAAATAAAAACAAACAATATTAAAACAGTATAAAACATGCAATAATAATGTATAAAAACAGGAAAAAAACATGCAAATAAATAAAACTTAAAATCAAAACCAAATTTTCACTGTGTGACAACAAGAACACCAAAGAGCACCAATCTGAGTGTTAGTTCTGTGTTTTGGATTGTATTTCCATACAGTGGCGGCTGGTGACATTTTTTTTGGGTGGGGCGCAATTTTGCAAGTCAGTTTTCAAATGCTCAAAAACCCACATATTACCACTAGATCAGGGAATCAAGCATAATATTTTCATCTGACTGAAAATGTTCCTGGGAAAAATCCCTACAACCAATTTACTAAAAATGTGGGGCTGTTAGGTCACACACAGTTTTGGTCTAATTCTACACATAAAACTGTAAAAAATTCATAAGGTCGTAAGGCCAGGTCAAAAACAACATCCTCCCGTTCTTCTGAGTAATTCAGTACGTTTTTCTTTTCTTTTTTACTGTATTTATAATCACTTATCAGTGTGTTAGAGTGCCATAATTCATGATAAAAATAAAAACTAAAGTAAATATTTATTAATAAGTCATTATTCCTCCGGTTTTGACTGTGCCGTTGTGCACATGTGTCACAGGGACGCTGAGCCCCTGCGTCCCGATCGGTCTCCTATTTTTTGCACTCAGTGCGCATGCGGCAGGAAAAAATTTCAAGTGCGCATGCGTCAGGAGCAGAAAACACAGCGGTATGTTGGGACGGCGTCCCGTCCAGACATGCGCAGTAGACTCCAAAGAAAAACGACCTATCCGTCCGGTAAAAAATAGTGAGAAAACCTTTCTAAACTACACCTAAATGCAGATTATACACAGCACTTATTGTGTATATATAATGGATGGCTCGTTTAGTTTTATTTTCATGTTAGTTTTTTATATTTTGTGATCCCTATTTCTCTTCTTCTTCCTCTTGGGACTGGTGGGGCGGCGCCCAAGCGCCCCCTATGGACGGGCCGCCACTGTTTCCATAGTTAATCAATAGATTGAGTTGATGTTCAGTTAATAATTGTACAGTTAATGTTTTGTACATTTAATTAATGTACAGTATAATGTAAATTTTTTCTTTCTTTATATTATGAAGAATTTGATGTTAAAATATTGTTGGCCAATTTGATTGGCTCGGCCTTTTGCCTTAAGAAATAAAAAGTCATGGGATTATAAAAAAAAAATCTGTGTTTTGTGGTTTTAAAAGTACCGATTTAAATACCGTTTTGGAACTGGTACCGTTTTAAAAGTATCAAAATGGCACCGGTACCGAATGAAACCCTTTCAATACCCAACCCTATACAGAGCTAAGTATCGGAAGCAGCAGGAACAGAGAGCACTCATCAGAGCCTGGTACAGCGTGGGAACGTGATTTGTGAACTGTGAGTGATTAAAACCTACAGTTTGAGCTGCACAGTTTATGCCCAGCTTACAGACTGAAGAAATGCGTCATGTGCATGCGCGCATGTGACTGCACGAGCGTGTCGAGGTGTTTTGGAAAGGAACCGTTGGATTCAAAAACTGCTCTCTTGATGAAATAATCCAGAATGCGGCTTTAATGTTTGCTATCTCTAGCTGTAGGTGGTGCATATAATGCATTGTCCAACAGTTTATAATCCCTGATTCTTTCATATTTTGTTTGCAAGGATTCAGACCTTTTTATAACATTTTAATCAAATGTTTTCTAGGTTTTCTGAAGATCTTTCAAAGGTTTTCTTTGGGCTTTAATTGCTTTTTCATTTATTTTCAGGCCAATAATTGACCAAAAGTTTGTGCTCAAAACATTAAAAAGGTTAGCAAATGGACAGCAAACAAATAAGAGTCAGGTCCAATGAATCATCTACTGTACAGCAGATGAACAAAATCCGAAAGCCATTTCTTTGAGAAAGTAAGAAAAAAGTACACAAAAGTACAAAAGTACACATTAGATGTGACTTAAAAGTTTGTTTGCTCTGTGTTGACACAACACTGGTTCATCCCTTCAGTTTAGGAGCTTTTTAATTCCTGAATGATTCATATTTCAAAGAGTGTTGAATAAAATATTCCTGAAAATGCTCATGTACCAGAAAGTAATGGAATAAAAAAGCAGCCAAAGTCTAAATAAAACCTTAGAAAGTGTGGAGATCAAGATCACAAGTCTGGCTATTAGGAAGAATTTATGAAAAATATGGGATGATTCAAGACTTTAACTACATTCTAGAGACTTTTAAAATGTATGCTGAGAAACCCTCCCACCACAGAGCATTTCATGCAGTAAATGAACCACTTGTTGCAGAAAAAGGCTTTGTGGTTTAACTACAACTACATGTAGCTTGTCTAAATGCTGAATTGCCTTTTATAAAAATGTTAAATAATTTGCTCATAAATGATGTGTTTAAAGACAGAACTAAAACCCATTGCTATAGTTATTCCTTCAGCCTCGTTGTGATGCAGCTGTGTTTCATGTCAGAAAAACATGATGACTATTTTCGCTCATAGTTCGGATTCTCGGCTGTCTTGCTCTGTAATCATTTCACAGCTTCCCAGTCAGGAGTCACACTGATAATCAGGGTGAGGTCCGACCCAACGATGACTGATGGATGACTGCACCTGGAGAATGAAGTCAACAACAACAAAAATTAATTTAAAGTGGACTTACACTGGTTACTTTGCACTAACAAAATGATTTTTAAAATGATGCCTTTTCGTTGGCCTGTTTATCAGAATTTATGCTCTCGTTTTAGATTTTGGTTTCCACAACAAGGATTAGACCAGCTGAGATCAGCTGTAGTGTTGTCCGGTGCATTTGTCTCATATTTTTGCTCAGTGTTTAGCCACCAGGACAAGATTTATAAAGAAGTGTTTGTACTCTCACTCAAGGATGACATTTTGACTTCAAAGGTTGTTGTTGGTGGGGGTGGGGGTGGGGGGAACACAACTGGCCTAAAAACAGTGGGGTGAAGGAAGGGGGCTTGAATTGCTTAAAGAGTGTCATGAAATCTACCTAAAACAACATCTAGTAACCATTTTATATAGTGTAACATTGTTTTTAGACAATAAAAACTTCAAGGGTCAACACTGGAGGGGACATGTCCCCTGTCTCCCCCCTCCAAATTACATCCATGCTCTCACCCTCTCCAAAACCTTTTCAGCCCGTCAGTCAAACAGGTGTTGCAGAAACCCAACGGCCATAAAGGACTTGTAGCACAACTCTTTTCCTCTCATCTTAAACCTTTAAAAATCTTTTCTCAGCTCAGAGTTAACAGATCGTTATCTATTTAAACACTGAGAGGTTAAAATGTTGCTCTGCCTGAATCTTCTTTAGTGAACCATTACTTCAGCTGATTGTCTGGCTGATAGTGGTGGGGGTGTGTCAGATGTAGTAACACACCTGTTTTTGAGATCACAATCTGTCAAAGCATGACACCTCACCTCCCCAAGCCAAAAACTCCCCACGCACCGCCCCACCCTCTTAGTTTATGATAGCAGCTGCATTTGGTACCAGAAAACAAATAAGAGGAATAAATGTTCAGTGAAGTGGAAAAACTAAAAATAAATAAATACAAGAACACACCAGTAACACAAGCTTGAGAACATGCAGAGTTTATCAAGCTTTCTTTATGAATTTAAAATAAAATGAGTTATTTCTCTGAAAAAACAACAACAATGTGTCGGAGGTGCTGCATGTGTGTATCGGAGTTGCCGCACGCACATGTGTGTCTACAAGCTTCAGAGGCCATGTAAGCACTCATTCGCTGTGCTGCAACAGGATGTGAAGCTCATCAGATCACAGGCGGTGCCATCGGGACCTCAAAGCGCTGGTTAGGTTCTGGTACACACCCAGTTATGTGCACCCCTGTATATATACTGTATTTTTCTCTTAACCTGCTCTTGTAGATGACCTAAAAATTGTTTTTGATTAAACCCAACAAAAGCAAAGAACCCCAAAAGTATACCCCATCCTCTACCCATGTGCAGCAGGGTAGAAGATGGGTACTCACAGAAGCTGGTCAAGTTAGTGGACGTAGGTTTAGAAGATTTGAGACACTGTAATAATGTGTTGTTGGTGCCAAACACAGTGACAGAAAAGAAGGAAGTTCCTCTGTCACTGATGCACTTTCTTTTAATGGCTGCCTGACTGTTTTATCTTGGCTTCTGTTGAATCTAAAACCATAAAACTCACAAAACAACAACAAAATAACTCACAAAATACGTATATCCAGGTTCAGGCACTAAACTATCTTTATATTAGACATTACACTGTTTTTTTTTCAAAATTCATCTCATTCAAAAATAATAAAAAGAACTAACAAACAGAGTATACATATACACAACACAACAACTCCTCCGTGAACCGTCACCTTATCGTGGTGGAGGAGTTTGAGTGCCCTAATGATCCTAGGAGCTATGTTGTCTGGGGCAATTGTGCCCCTGGTAGGGTCACCCATGGCAAATTGGTCCTAGGTGAGGGGTGAGACAAAGTGCGGTTCAAAGACTCTTCATGGAAGTTCTATCAATGAGCCAGTGTACCCGGCCCGGAGGGTTACCGGGGTCCCACCCTGGAGCCAGGCCTGGGGTTGGGGCCCGTGAGCGAGCGCCTGGTGGCCGGGCTTTCGCCCATGTGGCCCGGCCGGGCCCAGCCCGAACTGGATACATGGGCTCATCCACCTGTGGGCCCACCACCTGCAGGAGGAACATGAAGGGTCCGGTGCAATGTGGATCGGATGGCAGACCAAGGCGGGAGCTTTGGCGATCCGATCCCCGGACACAAAAACTGGCTATTGGGACATGGAACTTCACCTCTCTGGTGGGGAAGGAGCTGGAGCTTGTGGAAGAGGCTGAGCGACACCAGCTAGATATAGTCGGGCTCACCTCGACACACAGCATTGGCTCTGGAACCTGAGTCCTGGAGAGGGGTTGGACACTTTTCTTTGCTGGAGTTGCTCCGGGTGAGAGGCGGAGGGCT
>SSNR01000075.1:561030-581157 GCA_006937965.1 Callopanchax toddi
GTAATCTGCTGCACTTAAAGAATATTTTTGTTTCCATAAGGCAGGGGTGTGACTACGTCTGACAGCAAAGCTCTGATGTTTCTTATCAGGTAAAAAAAAAATCTGAAGTATTTCTAGAGGGTGTTTCTGTGCTACTGGGGATTCTAGCAGAGTAAGAGTTTTCAACCTACAGGCTAAATGACGAGGATGAAGGGAAGGCTCTTGTTTTACACGTCTGCCATGTTGAGGGCCTAAGACAGAACCCAAAGAAGTGAGTGAGAGAAAAACTGAAGATCTCTGAATAAAGTTTGCTTCATCACTGACAACAGCTCACTTCAGAAGAGGGTGGATCTCCGTCACCAACGAACTATCTCTGTTCTGCTAAAACAATATTTCAGAAGTCTTTTTTACCAACCCCACCTACCCGGATGTGTTTTTTAACAGTGGACTGTCAGTGTATTGTTTCCTGTATGCAGAGGTTTCTTCCTCATCCTTCCTTGTCGTTAGCCCTTTTCTTACCTGCTCCCATTTTTTTCCCTTTTATTGTTTTGCCCAAATATATTATTGAAGTTTTCCCTAAAATTGTTCTGCCCAAGCCCAAATATTGTATTGAAGTTTGCCCCAATATTTCTGCCCAAGTCTCATCATTTACAATGTAGATCCCCTGTATGCCCAAATCTCTGTTTTGTTTTATTTTCAATGTTTTCTTAGTTTTGTTCTTTTGTTTGTGTTGTGAAGCGCTTTGTGATGTATATCTGTGAAAGGCGCTATATAAATAAACTTTACTTACTTACTTGTGTGTAAGATTAATTATGAATTAGGAGCTGACTACACTGTGGAAACAAACATGGATTCTATCCTGTCGTCTATTGTATCATCCTTTGTGGGTTCATTCCTCCACCATAATCTAACCCTCACTTCATACCCAGTATTGGATGGTTTAAACCAGTTGGGTATAAGGGTGTTACTGGGAGGGACCAGGGTGGGCCCCAAAGATGCCTAAGTTCTTAAAAACAAATACTAGCTACTAGGCTAAACCTGGTAACGTTTTTTGAAGATAATTTCTGTGCAGCTCCCGACATTGTGTTATTTTTCATCATCTGAGGTTTGCAAACAACGTTCGGATACGTGTTTACGGAAGTAGGACTCCTTGGAGCTGCTGCGTCATGTCTTTGACATGAAAGGGCGCATGTCACCACCTATCGTAGCGGAGTGGAACGAACTTTATTTGAGAGTTCGGTTTTCTAACAGACATGTAAACTAGGATAAAGACTCCCAGTTTATTAACATAAATTCGACCTAGACCAATCTAGCTCGACTTAAATGTGCATGTAAATGCACTGAATGTGTCTGAAAACACCTGAGTCCGTCTCTATGTAAACACCTTGTGATCATCTGTGTGTGTACAGTATATGCGCGCTTGTGTATGTAAGGTTTTTCTATAGAAACATTCAATAATAAGTTTGAGGAGGATCCCTCAAACCATGGGCCACACTCCATGGGCCTTCCATGGAGTGTGGCCCATGGGGCCCCCAAAGCCCATGGAGGACGCAGAGGAGGTCTGGGCCCGAGACGTCCAGAGGCCACCCAGAGCACGGACACCCAGGGAGACCACCACCAGGGCAGCCGCAAACTCCCCTCCAGAGAGCGCAGAGGCTCACCCCGTGTCACCCCGCGCTAGAGCCCCTGGGGGTCACAGCGAGAGGCTCACAGTCACTGCCCGCAGCAGGCCATCAGAAACCGGTCCCCAGACCCAGAAGATGGTCCCTTCTGTACCGAAGTGGGGATGAGCAGACCACCACACACACCGCAGCAGCCGAGCAGCCCCCCGCCACAAACCCCGACCAGACGGCCCGCTCTACTCCCAGCCCCAGGTAGCAAGCAGAGAACAGGGGTGTAGGAAGACCGCAAGTCTCCCCCCGCCTGCTCCAATGTGGTGTTGGTGCAAGTTGTAGTAAGATGCATTTAAAAGAAGGTGTGTGTGTGTGTGTGTGTGTGTGTGTGGGGGGGGGGGGGGGGGTGGCAGCACGCCATCCCCCGCCCTGGACCTTTAAAGTGCCTGTGACTCCATATTTAAATCACTTTATATTAAACAGGTGTAATTTTTGATGCCTCTAGATTAGCGTTGCACCATTATAACTCAAAATACGCTGTAATTATTTCCTAACGAGCAACTCAGAGATCAGAAGAGTGCGCCGCCTTCCGGTTCTGCTGGGTTTCTCCTTATTTGGCAGCCTGACACTTCTGCTGCAGCAGGGGGCAGTGTCGTCGCGTGAAAGTGAAACGAAACTGAAACTAAACACTACACGGTCTATGGGCAATGGCGGCGGCACTGCCTCGCTCCAGGTGTCGTGAACGTGCATGTGGGAGGAGAATTTACCATATAAGCAAGTCCGGATCACTATGACCTCATAGCGGGCTGGAGTGAAAAAAACTGTTTGAAACCTGGGTCTGAAATCTGGAAGAGCTTCTCACTGGCTGGACTAGGAGACAGATGGACGCCGTTTTTTGCTCTTTCTGGCAGGTTTAAGGTGAGAACTCAACGTTGCAACATGATAGATAAGTCAGAAAACATGGAAAACGATGTCATGGGCACTTTAATGTCTAAATTAACCACCACCATCACCTCGTGGAGGTGGGTAATGACACCGGAGGAGAGGTTGGACAGCAAGACCCCCCTTCCCCCCAGATATCACTGGGTGTATTCACTCCAAAGACCCTAGATGTGTATTGTGAGAATGTCATGAGTGGAAGTGTTTAAACTGTGTATTAAAATTGGGCCACAGGACTGCAGAGATGGTGTTTCACACCAGTGACGTACATGTAACCCAAAGCCCTGTGTGAGTGGTGATGTGATGGAGCAGAGGGAGGGAAAAGTCCAGGAATGGGGAGGCAAGACTGGGGGGGACAAGCCCGGAGCCAGCTCCCCCGCTGGCCCCAATTAGCACCCCTGTTCCCCAAAAACCACCCAGGGCAGGGAGATTGCGGGCCCATCTGTCCAGGTCCATGGCAGAAGCCCACACGGCGCCACGGAGCCCGCGGCCATCCCCCCACCCCCACCCCCATCCCAGCAGGGTAACTATACCCCCACCAACCACGCACATAGTAAACTGCAAACTTACACAAGACACAGACACCCAGGCAAAGTCCCCCCCTTCGAACCCAAGACTCCTCCCCCCCAGCGCCGATAGACCAGCCCCATAAGGCTAGGTGGTACCAAGGCCCACCAGCGCACCAAAGGTCCCAGAGCCAGGGCCAGGCACCAGGATAGACACCAGCTCCCTACATTGTAGTTTTCAACCCCACATTGTGTCCTGCTGTTACTCATTTCTTTTATTTTTTAATTTCTGTCTGCTGCATTTTACACCAGAAGATTAACAAAATGCCTATCCATCCTTCATCCTCCTATCCACCCATTATAAAACTGGTGACACCGCTCAGACAGGAACACTTTGTTAGGACGAAGGAAACATGTTGGGTGGCTTTATCAGCACCTGTCCTGTTGAGGTCAAAGAGAATCTGACCATCAGTCTTCAGGAGCAGATCGACCTGTTTAGGAGCCTCACCCTGTTGATCAGCCTGACCACTGACTGAAGAATAACATATTTATCAATGTTGTTCAAAAACATGTAGTTGATCATTCTTCACCAACACAACAGACTGTGCTCCTAGAACACAAAGACAAATGTTATCATGTTGTCATTATTAAATCATATTTTAGCTTATTTTTCTTACAGAGGTCTCAAATTTAAAAAATAGGATCTAAAAGTATATATAAACATAGCTGTACTTTTTATTCTATTCTATTGTATTTTGTTTATTGATGTATTTATGACAACAGGCTCAGCCTCCACACACCCTGCAAACAAATAACAAAATTCAAAAGCAGGTAAACACTGATCAATCATCACACTTTGAAAAAATGTATCCTAATTCATAGGAGTCGTGTATTTTAAATGCATAACACATTTCTATCTATTTAAAATAAATAAGCTGCACATCAATATTATGTAAATGCATCATTTGAAAAATACTTATTTCAAATGAACATAAATTAGTTATGTATATGAATTGGGATAAAATATTTGCAACCTTAATAATGAATGGTCAGATCATGTATTTCCTCATTATTACCAAATGGTTCCACTATATTACAGGTGTGGATCCAGTGGGATTTCTACAACACACTCTGGGTTCTAACTCATCAGATAAAATGTCTTAAAGACTGACTCCAAAGACAAAAAGGAACCCCCCCCCCTTAACAGAATTGTTTTATTTCAAATGTCCAAATTCTAGATGTTTGTATTGGCTTTATGATTTATTTTCAGCAGTAATAAGTTGATGGTTAACAGTTTTTTACCTGTTCATTCTTGTAGCTTGAAATTTAGTTTCTGTATTAAAAACTGAGCCCAGTAAGGAATACCTTTAGCCTAACTTTGATTTTTAGTATTCTTTTATTAACTAACTTGTTTTGTTTAATCCTTAAAGAATGTCATCCTCGACATACTTCTTCACGTTTTTGTGACAGAAATTCTCAGGCTGTCATTCCTCAGTTTTTGGTTCCACATTTCACAGAGCTGAAATTGTCACTGGTATGTGTCATTTTTGTCACCGGTGTGAGCAGTAAAGCTGCAGATGATACAAGGTCTACAGCAGTTCATTTAGTCTTTAAGCCGATTAGGAAGTGATGAAAGAAAAATGCATTGACCTCCCTTCAACAGGAGCAAGAAAATGTGGAATCACGAGTTTGTCTGAAAAAATGCAAACGAACCCCCGACCACTGATTACCACGCCCATAGTGATGAGGAGATTGCGTACTGGACTGTGGGGTAATCTGTCAGCTACATTCCATCCTTTCAGCTGAAACATCAAGCCCTTCCCATTTTGCTGCAAGTGGTGGCTATATAACCGGGGAGACCAGGTGATGCTTTCCACTGCAGATCAAGTCCAGTGATCCTCCCTGGTTCAGATCGAGACTCTCCAACATGTCGTTCAGCTCCAGATCCTACACCATCGGCCACAAGACCAGTAGCGTCTATGGCGGGGCCGGCGGTCGTGGCACTCGCATCTCCTCTTCTCACGTCAGCTCTGGGCCTTTTCTGGGAGGCTTCATGCAGACAGACGGACTGGACCTCCACGTTGATGCCAACGAGAAGGCCACCCTGCAGAACCTGAACGACCGTCTGGCCTCCTACCTGGAGAAGGTGCACAAACTGGAGAAGGAGAACCAGCGCCTGGAGAAGCAGATCAGAGAGTGGTACGAGAGCAGAACTGTGGTCACCCACGACCACAGCCACTACTTCGCCACCATCAAGGAGCTGCAGGACAAGGTAAAAACTATAATGTCACCTTTAACAAAGTACCTGATGATGCTGCATGTTAAGGTATCACATTCTGAGACACCTGAAGACTGACTGGAAAAAAACATTAAAGAAAAATAATTTTCATCAAACCAGTTAGATACATTTATTAGATGGTTAAAATAATCCTCCCCATACACATGTATCATATTTTTGTGTTTATTATCAGTCTGTTAGAATATAATCAATCTGAGCTGAGTTCTCTCTGACGTTGTCATTTGTTTTCTCAGATCCAGACTGCCTCCATGCTCAATGCTAAAACACTTCTGGGCATTGACAATGCTAAACTGGCTGCTGAGGATTTCAGACTGAAGTGAGTGTTTTCTCTGCGTGTTTCAGTGCTGCCACTGAAGTGATGATTTCACACAGGCATCAGAGCGTGAAGTCATGTCAGGATGATAGCTTGTGCTCTTAATGAGCCACTGAAACCTCTGTGACCCGTCCTGTCCTGCCTTGTAAACCCTCTCAGGTTTGAGAACGAGCTCAGCATGAGGCTGGCTGTAGAGGGCGACATCGCTGGACTGAAGAAGGTGCTGGATGAGATGAATCTGGTCAGAATGGATCTGGAGGCTCAGTATGAGTCCCTGAAGGAGGAGCTCATCATGTTGAAGAAGAACCATGAAGAGGTGAGAGAGCAGCTAAAATAGAGATCAAGAATCAGAGCTGTCATGTCAACAACCTAAATGTTAATTCATCTATTATGTTGAGAACAAATCACATGTATGAGCTCATTGAGAGGAAATGTTATCAGATTACTGTTTTCATCAACATCCCTGCTGCCCTTCGTCTCTCTGCACATTTCCATGTATTCTTCTCTTCCTCCATTAGCTCATTGCAGACGTCTGTCTAGAACCCACAGATTAAAGAAACAGAATGCAGCTCTTCACTTCATCCTAATCAACCTTTTCCCTGCAGGAACTGACTCTGCTGAGGGGTCAGATAGGTGGCCAGGTTAATGTGTCCGTGGATGCTCCTTCCTCTGTCGACCTGAACCAGGTCATGTCAGAGATCAGGGAACACTACGAGGCTGTGATCGCTAAGAATCGTAAGGAACTGGAGTTGTGGCACCAGAGCAAGGTGAGAGGTCAAGTTACAAATATAATTATTCAGAAAACTTTAAAAACACTGACTGATTTAACATGTGTGATGTTGTGTTTCTGCTCAGATTGCAGTGGTGGAGCAGGAGGTGAAAGAAAGTTCAGATTATCTTCTGACATCACGCGCAGAGATTAAAGACCTGAAGAGCACCCTCCAGAGGCTGGAGATCGATCTGCAGTCCAGTCTCAGTATGGTAGGTCCAACCTGACCCATATTTTCAAGGTAGATTTGATTTCAGGACTGTTGACATCATGCTTGTTCTCCTACCACAACAGAAAGCGTCTCTGGAGGGAAGCCTGGCAGAGACTCAGGCACGCTTTTCTGCACAACTAGCAACCCTCCAGACCAGGGTCACAAACCTGGAGATTCAGATCTCCCAGATCAACGAAAGCATCTCCACCAACAAGCAGGAGTACAGCATGCTCCTGGACCTGAAGACGCGTCTGGAGAATGAGATCACAGAGTACAGGAGGCTGCTGGATGGGGAGGATGAAAGGTGAGACTGGAGAAGAAAAACATCATATAATCAGAGAAATGATGAGATTATTAGAACAGAGGTGCAAACTAATGATGTCATTTGATTTTCTCCTCCAATGTCAGCTCAAAGCACGGTAAGCTACATTTTATACTTAAATTTGTTTTTAAATATTACATGTAGAAATATGAATAGCTAATTTTCTTTCTTTGTTTTTCTTCAGTGATCACAAAGGTCATCACGGTGCAGGAGACAGTTGTGGACGGGAAGGTGGTCCAGACCAGCAAGACCGTTGATGTGGATGTGGTGGATCAGGTTCAGTGAAAACCTGAAATCATCCAAGAAAAGTCAATAAAGATCCTGCTTTTGACCTGAAGTTTTGTCCGTTTGTATTTTATTTACATTGTCTTAAAGTTTTTGTTTAGCTTTATAGTTAGCATGTTAGCTTCTATAAGGAATGCTGAGAACACTATACTGTATATATTACTGGTGCTGAAAAATAGAATTTTTACATTTCTTTACTGAATATTTTTGCATTATTTTGCTGTTCAGTTGCATAGTTTAACTGTATGTCTTTGAGTTTAGTTTCATTCTTTAGGCTGTAGCAACAATATCAACATCAGCAAATGCTCATAATAACAGGAGGTGATGTGTACCAAATTATACAGGTCCTTCTAAAAAATTTGCATATTGTGATAAAGTTCATTATTTTCTGTAATGTACTGATAAACATTAGACTTTCATATATTTTAGATTCATTACACACAACTGAAGTAGTTCAAGCCTTTTATTGTTTTAATATTGATGATTTTGGCATACAGCTCATGAAAACCCAACATTCTTATCTCAAAAAATTAGCATATTTCATCCGACCAATAAAAAAGTGTTTTTAATACCAAAAAAGTCAACCTTCAAATAATGATGTTCAGTTATGCACTCAATACTTGGTGGGGAATCCTTTTGCAGAAATGACTGCTTCAATGCGGCGTGGCATGGAGGCGATCAGCCTGTGGCACTGCTGAGGTGTTATGGAGGCCCAGGATGCTTCGATAGCGGCCTTAAGCTCATCCAGAGTGTTGGGTCTTGCGTCTCTCAACTTTCTCTACACAATATCCCACAGATTCTCTCTGGGGTTCAGGTCAGGAGAGTACCACAGTAATACCATGGTCAGTAAACCAGTTACCAGTAGTTTTGGCACTGTGAGCAGGTGCCAGGTCGTGCTGAAAAATGAAATCTTCATCTCCATAAAGCTTTTCAGCAGATGGAAGCATGAAGTGCTCCAAAATCTCCTGATAGCTATCTGCATTGACCCTGCCCTTGATAAAACACAGTGGACCAACACCAGCAGCTGACATGGCGCCCCAGACCATCACTGACTGTGGGGACTTGACACTGGACTTCAGGCTGTTTGGCTTTTCCCTCTCCCCAGTCTCCCTCCAGACTCTGGCACCTTGATTTCTGAATGACATGCAAAATTTGCTTTCATCCAAAAAAGTACTTTGGACCAGTGTTAATTTCGTAGACGAAATATTTTCGTTATTTATTTCGTCACAAATATATTTTGCCGAACGAAAACTAAACGAAATTCAAAAATATAAAACGGAAAAAGACGATGACGAAGACTAAATCGGCGGACCTTTTCGTCAGGAACGAAAGACGAGACGAGAATTGACAGTGACGAAATCTAATCAGAAAACGGGAAGAATTTGACGAACATACCAAAGAACCAATCAGCAATCGGAGCAGGCGGGACTAGAGAAGGGAACCAATCAGCAAACGTAACAGGCGGAAGTAGATGAGAAAGGAACCAATCAGAGTCCGCCTTGTCGGGACGCGCCGGAATTTGTAAACAGCAGAGCAGACTCCGACAGTAACAAACTTTATTAAAAGTGGGTCACATGAACAGAACGGAGGCGGAGTTATGACGCTAATTTTAAGATAATAGTGATGAATGCAGCAGAGGATCAAACAGCTGTCAGGGAGACAGGAAATATGGAGTTATGGAGAGAAATGACCGAAGACGGAGCGTTGTGGCGATCACGTTCTGTGGGAGGAGACGGACCGCAGCGTGAGAACAGCTGATCAGACTCTGTGAGTTAAAGCCTGCAGACTTTTGATCTGACATGTCATGAGCAAAGTTCTGACTGTTTGCATTATTATGGTATTTATTTGCTCAGGACCACTAGTGTCTTTCCTGACAGAACTAAACACACAGTAGAATATGAATTACAGATCTTTGTTTTGTGATTGAATTAATAAAAAAAATATTAAAGGTCTCTAAATAAGATAATATTTAAACTACTTAATCAAATTTTCAACAAAATAGTTTATTTTAAAAGTGAATTTAGTTTTTTTTCTGAAGATTAGTCTCGGAAAGGGCTGTGTCTTATAATTGGGGTCATTAACAATATTGGGAACGTTGATAAAGGGCCCATTTGTTTATATAATACTTAATAATGCACTAATGTTAATAAAAGTAAAGTGTTACCCCAATTCATTTAAAGAAATGTAAAATAAACGCACCAGAGGAAAATATATTAATATTAGTGAAATATGCCTATTTTATATTTAGTCGACTAAAATTCTGAACTATTTTAGTCGACTAAAATTAGACTAAAATTAAAACAAATTGGACGACTAAAACTAGACTAAAATGAAAAAGAATTTTAGTCAAAAGACTAAGACTAAAACTAAATTAAAATTTCATGCCAAAATTAACACTGCTTTGGACCACTGAGCAACAGTCCAGTGCTGCTTCTCTGTAGCCCAGGTCAGCCGCTTCTGCCGCTGTTTCTGGTTCAAAAGTGGCTTGACCTGGGGAATGCGGCACCTGTAGCCCATTTCCTGCACACACCTGTGCACGGTGGCTCTGGATGTTTCTACTCCAGACTCAGTCCACTGCTACCGCAGGTCCCCCAAGGTCTGGAATTGGTCCTTCTCCACAATCTTCCTCAGAGTCCGGTCACCTCTTCTCGTTGTGCAGCGTTTTCTGTCACACTTTTTCCTTCCCACTGAGGTGCCTTGATACAGCACTCTGGGAACAGCCTATTCCTTCAGAAATTTATTTCTGTGTCTTACTCTCTTGCTTGAGGGTGTCAATGATGGCCTTCTGGACAGCAGTCAGGTCGGCAGTCTTACCCATGATTGCGGTTTTGAGTAATGAACCTGGCTGGGAGTTTTTAAAAGCCTCAGGAATCTTTTGCAGGTGTTTGAGTTAATTAGTTGATTCAGATGATTAGGTTCAGAGCTCGTTTAGAGGACCTTTTCATGATATGCTAATTTTTTGAGATAGGAATTCTGGGTTTTCATGAGCTGTATGCCAAAATCATCAATATTAAAACAATAAAAGGCTTGAACTACTTCAGTTGTGTGTAATGAATCTAAAATATATGAAAGTCTAATGTTTATCAGTACATTACAGAAAATAATGAACTTTATCACAATATGCTAATTTTTTGAGAAGGACCTGTATTTTGTGATAATTGTCTCATGAATTGCCATAAACAATTCAGCATTTCTTCCACAGTCAATATACTCATTTCAATAAATGAATGCAGTTTGTAGATCTTTAGCTTTTAATAAGGCAGAAGACAAAATTGATCAATTTCCACATCTTTGTAAGATCTAAACTTTTTTGATTATTATTACTAAATCGTTAATGCTACAGTTTTCACAGTAGCATCGAAATTTAAAAAATGTTAATAGCTTAGTATTTTTAAGAAAGTGTGACTGAAATAACGGAATACGGTTATTGATTCTAGGGTGATAAAATATTTGAAAAACCTCACTGAATTTAAATACATTTTAATTTATTCTTATTACCGTGTAATGTATGAAATTAGCATTTGTTCCTGGGTTGGGCGGGTTTTTGTCAGCATATAAAACTGAGTGTCATCTACGTAGAATAATTTAAAAGGGGACTAGAAGGGCACCAAGACATGAACCTTGGGGTACGCCACCGT
The DNA here is from genome assembly GCA_006937965.1 of Callopanchax toddi. Lineage (NCBI taxonomy): Eukaryota > Metazoa > Chordata > Actinopteri > Cyprinodontiformes > Nothobranchiidae > Callopanchax > Callopanchax toddi. Next base: position 571,905 of record SSNR01000075.1, read on the forward strand.
TCAGATGAGCCACTGAGATGTCTGGGAGAAAAGCTAAATGTTATGTTTGATGAAAAATATATAGATTATTAGTATTGTTAGATAATGGAGATGAGTGTTGAAAATCACTTATTTGCTGATCAAAGCCAAAACAAACCCAAACTTTTTCTACAAGAGGCTTTTTGCCCCAAAACAGACTAAGCTTTTTCAGTAAGTGAGTCCTTCCACTAAGTATTTAGCAGTCCAATCTAGTTTTCTCTCTCTCCAGCCGTAAAAATCCTGTTTTAAAAACCTAGAATCAGAGCAGTATTCACTTTATTTATCACTAGATGGCGCAATTCGGCTGAAAATATCAACTGCACAATCCAAAAAGCTCCTCCAGGAAGGGTGTGGCCGTGACAGTGTTAAAAAGTTATCAATGCTTCATGCTCCCAGATATAAAGAAATTTAGTTATTAAGTACTCAGAGCAGCAGAAATGAAGTCATTCAACATAAAATTAGTTTTATTTTAAAATATCAACTTTGAGGACAAATTAAGGTTTGTCCACAACTTGTCTTAACACTTGCTATGGTGTATTAATGACTGTAAACTGAGCCAATAGAGCCTGTAATTAACTCAGAGTGAAAGTTCAACATTGCACAAACTGGTCCTAAACAGAACGAGCACACAAACAGGTTTACAAACAAGATCAATTCAGGATATTTTTCTGATATCTAACACTCTGGGAGATTACTGCCTAGTGAGCAGGATGTGATCATGTTGGTGGAGGGAGGGGTGCGGTATATTCAAAGCAGACTCTGAGGACTGTGTTACTCCAAAAGGTTCACATCTGTGAGTCACAGTTTCTCTGCACAAAGCTGCTCTCTTTGCTGTCTGTGAACTGTGTGTAGCTGCCTGTCTACCCATTTCAACTGAAGTAAGGTCATACAACATGAAACACTGTTGAAATTTTCACACAAGTTGGGCAAGGCTTTTCACTAGAAGACAAATAACGTTGAAACTGATTGACAGAACACTCACAGGCAGACATTTTACTTCAGTCGTAGGCAAATACAGAGTGACAGACGTCAGTCCCGGTTTTCTGCTGTGCATGTTTTTACAAAAAATGGGCCAAGAAGGCTGCTCAGAGTTTATCAAACAATGTGATTCACATTCACATAATAGACTGAAAATACTGGAGTGGAATAGAAAAATTATGTTTTACTGTCATGATGTTAATCAGGTTTAATTATTAAAACTACAAAAATATGCTAAGCTGCATGATCATAAATATAATGCATGATTTTACATCTGACTTTATCCTGGTAGCGTCCTATTTGATAATCACAAGTTATGGTACAGTCAGAGAGTATGAAAACACTGAAGAGCTTTAAAGTTTAACCTTTAAAAAAATCATCACACATTTAAATTCCACGATGTTTTCTGAGCACCATAATGTTATGATTTGCTCAGATGCTATATTTCTTGTTGGTTTAGCCTGTTAGCATTCTGTGACTTGCTAGTTAATACTGGACTAATCACAACATAAAGTTTAGGTTAGTAATAAAATGTTATTAGTTATGCTGATAAATAAACTGGAGATGAGTCATCTATAAATATTAGTACTATACTGTTGCTATAATGCTAACTTGTTCCAGATCACATCAGTTCTTTAGCTAAGTAACAAGAATCATATTCATGAGTTATGTTATTGTAATGATGCTATTTCACATTAGGTTAGCCTGTTAGCATTTCATCGCTTGCTAACTAATGCTCATTAAAGCTGCACTCTGCAGCATTGTAAACAAGCTAGCTATTTTACAGAAACACGTCTCAGAGCACTCACCCCTCCCGTTGGGTAAATTCCGTAGTCCAGACTTTCCCCGATGCGGGACCATGCATTGTCACTGTAACTGCCTCGCCTTCTTCTGCTTATCCGGGTCCGGGTCGTGGGGGCAGCATTCCAAGTCGGGCAGCCCAGGCCATCCTCTCCCCGGCCAAGTCCACCAGCTCCTCAGCTGGGACGCCCAGGCGTTCCCAGGCCAAACTGAAGATGTATTTCCTCCAGCTTGTCCTGGGTCGACCTGGGGGCCTCCTGCCGGCAGGACATGCCCAGAACACCTCCCGAGGGAGGCGTCCAGGAGGCATCCTTACCAGATGCCCGAACCACCTCAACTGGCTCCTTTCAATATGGAGGAGCAGCGGTTCTACTCCGAGTCCCTCCCAGATGTCCAAGCTTCTTACCCTATCCCTAAGGCTAAGCCCGGCCACCCTGTGGAGGAAACTAATTTCAGCTGCTTGTATCCACGATCTCGTTCTTTTGGTCATTACCCAAAGCTCATGACCATAGGTGAGGATTGGGACGTAGACCGACCGGTAAATCGAGAGCCTTGCTTTCCGGCTCAGCTCCCTTTTCACCACAACTGATCGGTTCAGCGTCCGCATCACTGCAGATGCTGCCCCAATCTGCCTGTCGATCTCCTGCTCCCTCCTTCCCTCACTCGTGAACAAGACCCCGAGATACTTGAACTCCTCCACTTGAGGCAGGACCTCTCTCCCGACCTGGAGTTGGAAATCCACCTTTTTCCGGTCGAGAACCATGGCCTCAGATTTGGAGGTGCTGATCCTCATCCCAGCCGCTTCACACTCGGCTGCGAACCTCCCCAGAAAAAGCTGAAGGTCAGAGCCTGATGAAGCTAGGAGGACCACATCATCCGCAAAAAGCAGAGACGAGATTCTCCTGCCACCAAACTCGACACCCTCCACACCACGGCTGTGCCTAGAAATCCTGTCCATAAAGGTTATAAACAGGACCGGTGACAAAGGTCAGCCCTGGAGGAGTCCAACCTTCACTGGGAACAGGTCCGACTTACTGCCGGCTATGCGGACCAGACTCACACTCCTCTGGTACAGGGACTGAATGGCCCTTAACAAAAGACCATCCATCCCATACTCCTGGAGTGTCCCCCACAGGGTGTCCCTGGGGACATGGTCATAAGCCTTCTCCAAATCCACAAAACACATGTGGATTGGTTGGGCAAACTCCCATGACCCTCCATCACCCTAGCAAGGGTAAAGAGCACAGTTCCACGACCAGGACGAAAACCACATTGATCCTCTTCAATCCGAGATTCAACCATCGACCGGACCCTCCTCTCCAGTACCCTGGAGTAGACCTTTCCCGGGAGGCTGAGGAGTTTGATCCCCCTATAGTTGGAACAAACCCTCTGGTCCCCCTTCTTAAAAATGGGAACCACCACCCCGGTGTGCTACTCCACAGGAACTGCCCCCGATGACCACGCAATGTTGCAGAGACGTGTCAACCACGACAGTCCTACAACATCCATAGCCTTGAGATACCCAGGTCAGATCTCATCCACCCCCGGGGCTCTGCTGCTGCATAGTTGTTTGACTACCTCAGCAACTTCTGCCCCAGAGATTGGACAGTCCGTCCCCAGGTCTCCCAGCTCTGGTTCCTCCTTGGAATGTGCGTTGGTGGGATTAAGGAGCTCCTCAAAGTATTCCCTCCACCGCACGACTATAGCCCCAGTTGACGTCAGCAGCTCCCCGTCCCCACTGTAAACAGTATGAGCAAGTTGCTGCCTTCCTCCTCTGAGACGCCAGATGGTTTTCCAGAACCTCTTTGGAGCCGATCAATAGTCTTTTTCCATGGCCTTGCCGAACTCCCCCCACGCCCGAGATTTTGCCTCAGAAACTGCCGCTGCTGCACCCCGCTTGGCCCTCCGGTACCTGTCTGCTTCCTCTTGTAGCATCATCAAATATGCTATAACCTCTGACCTTTGACCTCTGTTGACCATCACAACAATAATCCATCTTTTCCCCAATAACTTGGAATACAATGACTCTTGGATTATGTTTTAACCTGAATCAAGATCCCTACAGGTGTCCTACTGTCCACTTTCAGGTGTCCATCTCCCAGATGACCTTAACTGGACACTAGCTGGTCTAATAAAACACTCTTTTAAAGATGTCTCTTCTGTAACACCAAGGACGGGTGTTCAAACTGTAATCTCTTGTTTACAGAACAGTCTCCTGTAGTGTTCCTGCTCAGGGTCATCCACACACTCACACTCAAAGTGTTATAATATGCTTCTCTGCTATGTCATGCATTTCTACATTTATAATGTGAGTGTTTAACGGGCGGAAGTCATATGTGAGTTGGTAACTCCCCACAGTTCCCCTACCCAATCAGAGCCATTCACAAGTCCACTAACTCAGTTCTGATTAGTACACTTAATATCTTCTGATTGGTTGAATTTAAGATAACGTAGTCTCAAAACTAATATTCAGTTCCGGTACAAGCCAGTCGCAGTCTTGGTCTGAGCCACAGTCTGAATGTAGCTGAGCTGCTATCTTAAGAGTCTTAGCTGAACCTCCATCAGCTTTGAACAAGGCCTTGAGAGACCTGCTTGTGTCTCTCCCTCTCGTCTCTCCCTCACCACGGGAACTGATCAGAAATGACTTCAGCATGCCTGCTGAAATGCCTCCCTTGCTGACCGGGACGTATCCACGGACTGTCCGGCGAGGTCCTCGGCGGCCACGCCTTCCAGGACCACCACTCCGAGTCTGGGGACTCCAGCCTCAGCTCGTGGAGAAACCAACGCCTGCCAGAACCAGGAGCGTCCACCTTTCAGTGAGCGAACACCACTTTCTGATCGAGAGGTTTGCTTTGATAAAGCTTAATTCTTCCAAACTAAATTAAGCCAAAACTAAATCCCATTCCAAACTCAAATTAGCCCTAAATTGACTCTTAAAGTCACAACTAGGTTAACTAAATTAACTAACTTCCCTAGTCATTAAAACATATGCTACGGTTCGTTAAAACTCACAATTAACCATCTTTAACATCCTCAACATGTTTAAGAATATTAATTCTGTTTACATCAAACTTTCAGACTGTTCTATCTGTCTGTGTTCTTAGGTTTTTCAAATTAAATGGTTGTTCAATCTTTATCTGGTCTCAGCTTCACATTATTAATAAGGTATTTCAATTCACTGTACTCTTTCAAAGAACCTAGATACCTTCAATAAATATTAGCTATTATCAGGGTTAAATGACAGTTTATCACTTTTCATTATAATCCAGAAATAAGTTCTAATGTTTATCTGAAGAGGGTGTAGTTAAAATAACTAAGTTATTTCCAAACGCTACATATGGCGAACCAGCTCAGGTTTGGATAACATATGGCGCTGCCAGCTCAGGATTTAACTGGATATTGACAAGTCTACCAGTTTTAAGTACAAAATTAATACCTAAAATATATTAATAACTAGAAGCTGTTTAATGACTGAACTCCATTTTCCCTGCCAAGAAGCACACACAGTCCTTGCTGATAAGATAAGCGTTGCCACCTCATCACTGAAGCCAAGCCTGATACTTGTTAAGCTGTTTCACTTCATGTCTGTTTTCACAGTTAAAGCAGCACGCTGGAGGATTTCATCAGGAGAGCAGTTTTTGAATCTAGTGTCCAAAGGCACCTCCTCAAAACATCTCGACACACGCGTCCGGTCGCGTGTGCGCGCGTGCACACGGCGCATATACTTCGGACATGAACTGTACCGCTCACTGTGTAGGGTTTAATCACTCACAGTTCACAATCTTATTCCAACAATACTACGAGGGTCTGAAGAGCCCTCTCTGTTCCTGCTGCTTCTGATATTAGCTCTGTTAGCAGAGAGCTGCTGCTGGACTCTGAAGCTGAACTTGACTCGGCCCTGGATGAACTTTCTGACCAAAATAAACGCATAATCCTGTCAAGCCTTGCCATTCTGTGAGGTGAAAGGTTTAAAAATAAAAATAAATCCATCTTTAGCTGGGGAATGGGTAGGTTTTTAGTAGAAATGAGCTGTGAGTCCTCAGTGAACGGCTGAGACGGCAGAGAAACACACGGAGCGTCCTGTACGACAGCGCCCCCTACTGGTACAGGTTTGATCGATGCGCGTGCATGTTGAGAGAATGCAGAAATTTGAATTTCATTGGCTAAAAAACGTCGGCGGCGGGAATTATACAAGACATTTAGTAAGACTCTAATACCGTATCTGCTAAAAACATTTGAATACTCCCAGACTAATGATTGTTTACCAGCTACCTTCACACAGGCTGTGATTACAGTGATTTATAAAAAAGGAAAAGATCCACAAGAAGTTGGCTCTTACCGTCCTATTTCTTTACTTAATGTTGATGCAAAACTATTCACTAAAATACTAGCTAATAGGTTAAGTCCGTTATTAAATAAATTAATTCACATAGATCAAACAGGCTTTATTCCAAATAGAAATTCATCTTTTAATCTTCGGCGACTTTTTAATATAATTTATACTAAAAGGGAGCCCCTCATGGATCTGGCGATACTTACACTAGACGCAGAGAAGGCGTTCGATCAAATTGAATGGAAATACTTGTTTGGAGTCTTAGACAGATATAATCTGGGTGATTATTATTTATCTATGATCAAACTATTTTATAGAAATCCATCAGCACAAATTCTGACAAATCGATTACTTTCATCTACAGTTAGCATACACAGGGGGACAAGACAGGGGTGTCCTCTGTCCCCCTTGATATTCGCTCTTGCAATTGAACCTTTAGCTCAGAGTATTAGACTTGATCCTCATATACACGGATACACTACTAAAAAGTCTAATAATAAGTTATCGCTGTATGCAGATGATATTCTTCTATATATAACACAGCCTAAAATTACTATTCCAACACTTTTGGATAAGATTAATTTATTCGGAAGTCTATCAGGATATAGAATCAACTGGTCTAAGAGTGTTCTGATGCCAATTTATATTGAGGATATGTCACTTTTGAATCAATTTCCTTTTAAAGTCTCTCTTGAAAAAATAAATTATCTAGGTATAGAAGTAACACGGGACTTCACATTGCTCTTTAGAGCAAACTTCTCTCCTTTAATAGACAAACTGAAAGAGAAAATACTATTTTGGAGAACCCTCCCAATCTCGCTAATTGGTAGAATTAATTCTATAAAAATGGTTTTTCTTCCACAATTACTGTATTTATTTCGAAATATCCCAATATTCCTCAAAAAATCTTTTTTTAAAGACTTAGATTCTATAATAACTCCTTATCTTTGGGGGTACAAAGCACATAGAACAAATAAAATGAACCTCTGTAAGGCAAAATCAAAGGGAGGGCTAGCACTGCCTAATTTCCAACTCTACTACTGGGCTTCTATGATTGGAGCAACTCTCCTCTGGTTGAAGACTCCACAATCACTACCAGACTGGTTAATAATGGAGGAAGAGGACTCACATCCATATGCCTTAAGTGCAATACTTTTAGCTCCAACATATGTAAACAAATCTCTATATAAAAATAATTGTATTATACACAGCATAATTCAAGCATGGAAACAAATCAAACACAAGTACAAACCCCATCCAATTTCTTCTTTATTGCCAATTAGTAGGAACCCTTCATTTCCACCTTCTTATATGGATAAATCATTTTCTAAATGGAGTGACAGAGGGATTGTCTGTGTTGGGGATTTGTATGTAGATGGCACCTTTGCCTCTTTTGCACAGCTACAAAGTAAATTTAAATTGGAAAGTAGTGAGTTCTTTCATTATCTCCAAATTAGAGATTTTATACGGAAACACTCTACAAATTTTGAAGTAGAAACACAATCCTTATTAGATAGCTGTCTAAAATTTTCAGCTAAGGAAAACAAATTAATATCTATTATTTATAATAATCTCTTGACATCCTACCCAGTCACCTTTGTAAACTTGAAGTGTAAATGGGAAGAGGAGCTTGGGGATTCAATTTCAGATGATTTATGGGAAAAAAGTCTGGAGTATATCCACAAGTGCTCTGACAACTCTAGACATCACCTTATCCAGTTTAAAATCATTCATAGGCTTCATTATTCAAAAGAGAAATTACATAATATGTTTCCAGAAGTCTCTCCACTATGTGACAAATGTAAATCCTCAACTGCATCCCTTTTGCACAGCTTTGTGTTGTGCCCAAAACTTCAACCCTTTTGGTTAGAAGTCTGTAATATCCTGTCTGAAATTCTGAAGATCCCAATTAACCCAGAACCTCAATTCATCATTCTTGGTATATCAGAGAGTTTCATACAGTTGAACAAGGCACAGCAACGCTTTCTCTCCTTCGGATTTATAACAGCAAAAAAAATAATCCTTACATTATGGAAGAACCCCATAGCTCCTACTTCTAGAAGGTGGATTGAAGATCTGGTTAATACTTCTCATTTGGAAAAAATCAGATACGTATTGAAAAACAAACTGACTGAATTCAACATTACCTGGAAACCATTCAAAGCTTACCTCAGAGCAAAAGGTTCAACCTCAAGTTGAACCATAGTGGACTGAACTAGGTGGTAGAATATAAATATTAGTAATGGATCTTGTAATATATGAGAGAAGTGGGTATGAGGATGTTACCCTAGCTCTAGTCAACCAAATTTATATATTAATTTTACTTTATCTTTTGTTTTTTTGTCCTGTTTGTTTTTTGTTACTGTTATTGTTGTTGTTTTGTTTTTTGTTTTTTTTGGGTTGTTTTCTTTTCTGTTTTTATTTAGACTTATGTTGGACTAGGATTAAGTTGATCTAGGTTTATTAGATCTAGGTTTATCAAGGGTTCGTTTGACCAAGGGTTAGTCTGATCTAGGCTTAGCTTGTTCTAGGTTTAGTTTGATCTGGGGTTAGCTTGATCTAGGGTTCATATGATCTAGGGTTTGTTAAATCTAGAGGTAGCCTGATATAGGGTTAGCTTGACCTAGGTTAAACTTGATCTAAGGTTAGCTTGATACAGGGTTTGCTTGATCTAGAGTTAACTCTATGTAGGGGTGGTTTGTAGCCCAAGGGTTAGAACCTTGCTGTTTAAACCATGCAGACACACAATTAAACACACAGATACACATGCAAATGCACACATTACCTTCCTCTGGGATTCGAACCAGCAGCATGCGACTGTCCCTGCCCTGGAACTCATCAAAATAGGGACGCATTTTGAGCTCGTACTCTGTTCCTCTGATGAGGCTGGTAAGAACGCTGCTGTGCTCAGATGGAGAGCTGATGTCCTGGAAGAGCCAGGTCCCCCCGATGGGACGGTAGAAAAGGTAGTAGCCCTGGACATACTGAGACTGGTGATCCACCTTAAGAGGTTAGATGTCAGGAGAATCAGGAAGCTAAACAGGAAGCAGTCATTTGAATAAACAGAGGATCTGAGAAACTCACAGTCCAAGACACCTGGATGGAGGCTGCTGATAGAATGAC
>SSNR01000075.1:581167-614620 GCA_006937965.1 Callopanchax toddi
GCGGCAAGAAATAATGGAAAGGGGTCTCTAGGAGGAAGGAGGGTCTTCATCAGAATGACAGATGTTGTGGAACTCAACCCATAGATCATAGTTTAGACCTGAAATATCATTTAAAACATTTAGAAAACTTTGATACAGAGAAAAATAATCCAGAGAGCCGCTTTAAATGTCTGTTTGTGTAACTTGTGTATGCTTGGTGACTGAGTTTTCTGATGTGGAAACAATAAAATTCTGGCTAAGTTCTAAGCTGTTTATCAGACGGTTAACACGACGTCCAAGAACGCGTGGCCTAAATCCGACGTCCAGAGACAAACCAGGTAGAGACCTGTTGTCCTTCGTCAAAAATCTCGTGCGTTTTCACGACGAGTTTTAGGTAGCATCGGCTGAGTACGTCCCCCGAGCTAACCGCTAAATAGGTAAATATCCGCTGATTCCGCTAAACAACGCCGCTTTTATCCATCTTCCATCGCCTCGTTTAACTCTTTGTCTCAGAGACACATCACTTCATTCCATTTGTTGAGCTTAACTCTTTCTTTCTCCTTAATTGAATTTTCTTCATCAGAATAAACAAGTCTGAACAAAAACAACTAAAAGAGGGTAGACGCCTCACTGCAGTAGAAGTTTACAACTTCTCACAGGATTTGGGAAAATTTGTACCCCAAACAATGTACCCTGAAAAGCTATCTGTTTTTTTCAGGAAATTTGATAGGCTCTTGGAAGACTATCCTGACACATGTTTAGAAGACAAAATCTTTCTTCTTTGGAACTCATAAAACTTGATGTGGATGAACTGCATCGATCGTCAGACACCAGAAATCAAAAGTGATTTCAACCGTCTACGCTGAGAAATCGCCATGTTTTTCTACGGTGATGAAGAGGCAGCAGGCCTCCCGGCTGGGAGACCAGAGCAGCCTCCTCCTCAGACTACTGCCACAGTGAGTGCAGCAAAGTCATTCACCCCAGAGGTGACTGCCGTCTGTCCACCTCCGCTGTTGGTGCAGAAGCCTGCAGTACCTAAAGTTTCTGTGTCTAAGGGTCCAACCACTAGGGTGTCATATCGTCAGCTGAATGAGATATCAGTGCACATCAAAGAACAACTGCCCAGTCGTGGTGATCCTCGATGGGTTGTTGATCTTTTCAATCTGATCGATATCCAAGTGCGTAAATATGGTATTTTAGATGTTGACAAAGTCAATCTATTGAAAATATCCGATTATGCTTTGCTGAAATTTATTAAAGTGTCCATGACATCGGTTTCCATGTTTTCTGACTTATCTATCATGTTGCAACGTTGAGTTCTCACCTTAAACCTGCCAGAAAGAGCAAAAAACGGCATCCATCGGTCTCCTAGTACAGCTAGTGAGAAGCTCTTCAAGATTTCAGACCCAGGTTTCAAACAGTTTTTTTCACTCCAGCCCGCTATGAGGTCATAGTGATCTGGACTTGCTTATATGGTAAATTCTCCTCCCACATGCACGTTCACGACACCTGGAGCGAGGCAGTGCCGCCGCCATTGCCCATAGACCGTGTAGTGTTTAGTTTCAGTTTCGTTTCTCTTTCACGCGACGGCACTGCCCCCTGCTGCAGCAGAAGTGTCAGGCTGCCAAATAAGGAGAAACCCAGCAGAACCAGAAGGCGGCGCTTTCTTCTGATCTCTGAGTTGCTCGTTAGGAAATAATTACAGCGTATTTTGAGTTATAATGGTGCAACGCTGATCTAGAGGTATCAAAGATTACACCTGTTTAATATAAAGTGATTTAAATATGGAGTCACAGGCACTTTAAAAGTCTGCCATTCGACGTCAGATTTAATTTCAAGCTTCTACGTCAAGCCATCTTAGATCATTATCCAATACCTGATCTTACAGATGCTAGTCCATCTACTGCATCTGATCCACCACTCTCAGATTCCATCACTGAGAAAAGGGGGGTCACAACACATCTTGATCCTCCTCTAACAACATCTGACCTTACAGTGTCAAGCCCAGACCCTCCAGTGGTCAACGCTGACGCTCCTGAGCCCAACATCTCTCTGCTTCCCTCAGAGTCAGGCAGTTCTCCGGCGTCCGGCACAGAGCCCGTCCCGCTCCCCGCGGAACCGGCCAGTCCTCAGGCGCCCCAGACTGAAACCCCTCTCTTAACAGCAGACCCCGAGGAGCTTCCACTCAGTCCACAGGAACCCCTTCTGCTCCCCGCAGAACTGGTCAGCCCTGCTGGACCTCAAGGTGAGCCTCCTCCTCCTCAGGTAGAACAGGTCAACTCTACTCTGTCACCAGTAGAACCAGAGGAAATCCCACTCAGTCTTCAGGTGCCCCGAGCTGTACCCGTTCTGCTCCCCGCAGAACCAGACCGTCCTACGGTACCTCACACTGAGCCTCCTCCTACTGGACCTCAAGGTAAACCTCCTCTTCCCCCGGAAGTGCAGGTTAAGACTCCTCTGTCACAGACAGAACTCATTACTCTTCTTTGCAGTCCTCCTGCAATTAAGAACAGACTCAAGGCCACCCTCTCAGGTGTGACCTCTTCTCACACACCCCTGGTGGTTCCTCCAAAGGGACCTCAACCATTCTTTCATCCTTCATCATTCAGTCTCCGCCTCCCAAGCGTTCGATACGTCAGCCCGGCGATGCTTTTGATGTTAACGGTGTATGCAGTCGTCGCCTCCGACGCGACTACTTTGTCTCCCAGACTCACCTTTGACCCTGGTCCCAAACAGTGGACCTTTCTCAAAGATCAGTCTTACCCGGTTATGACAAACTCTAACCTATGGAGAATTAAAGATGACCTCATCCTCCAAGCAAAGGGGGGTGACATTTCTCTAAGACTCTTTTTCGCTCCAACTAATGAGTCCCTGTGTTCTCTGACTCCTAACACCAGCTGTCTCCCTTTTTTGTTTGATCGGCGTGAATGTGTGTCCATGTTCTTGCCTCCTTAACCCATGTGTTATTAACCATGTGTTTTATTGATAAACAGACTTGGTCGAGCTGTTGACGTCGCCTGCTGTACTCCAGTCAGCTGTGCGTCCATCCTGGTAAACACTAAGCCAGAGTTCCTTTATTTTACAGCCTAATGCTGTATTCATTTAGTAAAATTACTTTATGTTTAAATCAAGCTTAATGTTTAATTTTTTACTATTGACAATAATTATTTCATGATAATAATTACTGTAGAGGCGAGCCAAGTCATTTTAATTTATTTCCTTCAAATCCATTTTAGGGATATAAAATATACTTTAGGTCATTTAAAACAAAATGTCCTCTAAAACTTTAGATTTCAGATCTAAAATGACTGATTTCACTATTTCCAAAACTCAATTTTTGGTTATCAAAAACTCAATCCTTAGTTTACTAAGTTATTTCCAAAACTTTAAATAGTTTAAACTTAGTTTAAAATATGACGTAATGTCTTTCCAAATTCACTTTAAAAGTGTCACTCCTAGAGCTCTTAAATCATTTAAATAGGTTAAATCCTTAATTAAATGTAATGGCATGTCACATAGCCTGTATTTTAAAATTAGATTAATTCAATTTTTCTAGTTTATTTTAACCAAATCTGCCAACATTCACACTTTTTGAATGCCCTCCATCAGATTGTGGTTGTTTTGCTGTGCTGTGCCTCTGCTCTACTCTTCTGTCCAGCGACAGACGTCCAAGGTCCCAACTGGTCTCGTCTGCGACTCATCTGCCGACGCTGCTCTGGGTTGGAGATCTTCCTCAACGACGCCTCCGCTGCTGCCTACCCCTTCATAGACTGCCCCACTCCTCAGTCTCCTGGCATCATTTGGATCGGTGCCCTCTTCCTGTGATTCTGTTCCGTTGTGGGATGCTCAACATTCCTGAAGGTCATCGACACAGGTTCCCCTGTATCTGGTAAACTCTAACTCTGATTCATTCATTTTTGATTGACTCTGTCCGTTGGGAAGGTACCACAAACCTTCCTCCTTTTTGGGTCCTGATGGTCCAAGATGTCCTCCGTCATCGGATTTGTTTTTCAAGGCAGCGACCTTCTGCTAGGAGCCCTTGACCTAGAAAAAAAGGGGGGATTTGTAGCATCATCAAATATGCTATAACCTCTGACCTTTGACCCCTGTTGACCATCACAACAATAATCCATCTTCTTTCCCAATAACTTGGAATACAATGACTCTTGGATTATGTTTTAACCTGAATCAAGATCCCTACAGGTGTCCTACTGTCCACTTTCAGGTGTCCATCTCCCAGATGACCTTAACTGGACACTAGCTGGTCTAATAAAACACTCTTTTAAAGATGTCTCTTCTGTAACACCAAGGACTGGTGTTCAAACTGTAATCTCTTGTTTACAGAACAGTCTCTTGTAGTGTTCCTGCTCAGGGTCATCCACACACTCACTCAAAGTGTTATAATATGCTTCTCTGCTATGTCATGCATTTCTACATTTATAATGTGAGTGTTTAACGGGCGGAAGTCATATGTGAGTTGGTAACTCCCCACAGTTCCCCTACCCAATCAGAGCCGTTCACAAATCCACTAACTCAGTTTTGATTAGTACACTTAATATCTTCTGATTGGTTGAATTTAAGATAACTCGTCTCAAAACTAATATTCAGTTCCGCCTGAATGCAGTCTTGGTCTGTGCTACAGCCTGCTGTCTTCAGAGTCTTAGCTGAACCTTCATCAGCTTTGAACAAGGCCTTGAGAGACCTGCTTGTGTCAGTTTATCACTTTTCATTATAATTCAAAATTTAGTTCTAATGTTTATCTGAAGAGAGTGTAGTTAAAATAACTAATAGTTATTCCAAACGCTACATATGTTGGTACAGATCGGAGTTGGTACCTGCTGAGACCGCTCCGTGGGTCAGTTCGGCATGGCCAGGAGGGTCCTCTGTGGGTCGGGTGCCCAGGACGGTCCTCGGATCCCCGAGGCGGCTGGTGAGGTCGCCACAAGGCATGGAAAAGCCTGAGAGTCGGTTCAGCAGCCCCATCTCTGGCTGAGGAAAGAGGCTTGCAAGTTCTTCCCCATGGCAGGTGAAAACGAAGCAGACGGATGGTGTCTAGCTTCGAGCCGGGGAAATAGCATCGACTTGTGGGGCTGTAACCCACAGGGAAGTCGGCACCGGGCCCACCGTGTAGCTGAGAAAACGGTGAGCTGTTGTCTCGTTGTTGGCAGAACGAGAACCTAAAGTAACCTGCATAACAATTAGTTTAGTGAAGGTATCTCAGCCTAGCTCAGTGTGAAACCTACAAAATTAAACTAATGATCTTGCAGAAGTTTGTCCATATTATAACAATAAAAACAGGTTATATTAAGCTACATAAATGGCGAGCTAGCCAGGAAAGAACTAAGTTATTTCCAAACGCTACACTCTGGAGACCCACAGACCAGCCATGCCTTGTAGGCCTCCTTCTTCAGCCTGACGGCTCCCCTAACCTCTGGTGTCCACCAGCGGGTACGGGGGTTACCGCCACGACTAGCACCGGCTACCTTGCGACCACAGCTAGCAACAGCCGCCTCAACAATCGCAGAGCGGAACAAGGCCCATTTGGACTCAATGTCCCCCACTGCTCAGTCCCTCCAGGAAGTTGCGGGGATTTTTTGTGATTGTTGCGATGTAAAATGACTGATTTCGCGGCACATTTTTCTAAAAGTTGCGGTCAAAGTTGCGATTTTTTTCAATCATTTAAAAAATTTCTTTAAGGTTTTATTTAGTTTATATGCACACACAGTTAACCTCTTTACACACACACACACTGTATGCGCTGTTTCATGATAAAATAAAGACTACAAGATGATGTAATCTTCATGACAACACAGCTGACAGCCTGTCTCAGCGTCACTCAGACGTTACAGCGTGAGCGGCTTTACTTTCATTTTCAGATTCACCTCAAAGGTTCACTGGTTCAGCAGAACGAGTTTAAAAAAGACAAGCTGATCCTCGTGTTCACTGGATACAAACATCACGTGGTTAATCGCGTGTTTAAGAAATAAACGACGTTCAAAGGAATTCACGTTAACACTGACGGTCCGATTTATTTAAAATATTTCTCACAGAATAGCAAATCCGCCAAGTCAGCACACAGTTTAAGACACAGATCAGTTCTTTTTAAATATAGTTTCTCACATTGTCCAAATACAGACATTAAACAGAACTCACCTCGTCTCTTTTATCACTCGTATCAGACCCCAGCCCGTCTCTGCTCCTCTTTTCAGCTAATCTCCTCCATGTTTTGCGGTCAAAAAGTTCTTGTCAAGCGATGATTTTCATGTATAATCCACCACGACGTTGTGTTTGGTTCAGAACAGCTTTCCACCACTCTGGTTTAATACTTTAGGAAATTGATTTGCTCGTATTTTAGTTGTAAAATCTGATAGAAACCGACCGGAGTTTAGCGGCTCTGAGCTCAAAAACCAGAAGCAAACACAGCTGGAGGCAACGGGATTGGTCAAAACTTATCCGAGTGGCTCTGATTGGTCAAAGAAGATGACGAAATCCGACAAAAACAAAGATGATTGGTCAAATTTGCGGTGATTGGTGAAAATTGCAAGGCCGCAACAAAGTTGCGGCAAAAGGTTGAATTTGCGTTAATAGTTGCGATCGCAACATCGCAACTTCCTGGAGGGTCTGACTGCTCTCGGGACGCGGTCGAAGCTCTGCCGGAGGTGGGAGTTGAAGACCATCTTGACAGGCTCTTCTGCCAGGCGTTCCCAGCAGACCCTCACTATGCATTTGGGTCTACCAGGTCTGCGCGGCATCTTCCCCTGCCACCTGATTCAACTCACCACCAGGTGGTGATCAGTTGACAGCTCCGCTCCTCTCTTTACCCGAGTGTCCAAAACATACGGTCTCAGGTCAGATGATACAACTATAAAGTCAATCATTAACCTGTAACCTAGGCTGCCCTGGTACCAGGTGTACCGGTGGGCATCCTTATGCTCAAACATGGTGTTCGTTATGGCCAGACTGCGACTTGCACAGAAGTCCAAAAACAGAACACCACTCGAGTTCAGATTGGGTGGGCCATTCCTCCCAATCACACCCCTCCAGGTCACGCTGTCATTGCCCACGTGAGCACTGAAGTTCCCCAGCAGGACAATGGAGTCCCCTGTCGGAGCGCCATCCAGCACTCATCCCAGAGACTCCAAAAAGGGTGGGTACTCTGAACTGCCACTTGGTGCATAAGCACAAACAACAGTCAGGACCCGTTCCCCAACCCGAAGGCGCAGGGAAGCTGCCCTTTTATCCCCCGGGGTAAACCCCAACATTCAGGCAGAGAGTCTTGGGGCTAACAGAAAGCCCACTCCATCCCTCCACCTCTGGTCCGGATCAACTCCAGCAAAGAAGAGTGTCCAACCCCTCTCCAGGACTCAGGTTCCAGAGCCAATGCTATGTGTCGAGGTGAGCCCGACTATATCTAGCCGGTATCACTCAGCCTCTTCCACAAGCTCCAGCTCCTTCCTCACCAGAGAGGTGACGTTCCATGTCCCGATAGCCAGTTTTCCTGTCCGGGGATCGGACCGCCAAAGCTCCCGCCTCGGTCTGCCACCCGATCCACATAGCACCAGACCCTTCATGCTCCTCCCGCAGGTGGTGGGTCCACAGTTGGATGAGCCCATGTATCCGGTTCGGGCTAGGCCCAGCCCGGCCCCATGGGCGAAAGCCCGGCCACCAGGCGCTCGTCCACGGGCCCCAACCCCAGGCCTGGCTCCAGGGTGGTAACCCTCCGGGCCGGGTACTCAAACTCTTTGATGTTCTCTTCATGAAAGGTCTTCTGAACCTGCTTGCTTTCTGCTAGCTGAAAAGGTGTTTTTCTTTTTGGGACTCTGGTATTTTTTCCTAAAATGGAAGCGCTAACAGCCGGCTGATTCTGTCCTTTTCTCACTTCCGGGATGTTCTGCTGCAAAATGTGTCCGGGCGGATTAATGGTGGATCCAAGCAGTGCGGAAGTGCAGCAGACAGCCAGCCGGATTGTCCAATCCAATCGTTCGGACCGAATGATAGTGATAGGATTGGCTGAAGTTTTTAGAGAACTTTTGGGTTTTTTTTTTTCTCTCCACAATATATTTATGGCTGTACTATGTTAGAACGGTGTTAAGAGGCATTAAAAAAAACACGTTAAAAGCTACATTGTTTACCAAATCAACAAGTGCAGCTTTAAAAGGTGCAGCTGAGTTAAAATGTTATTTTGCTTATACATTTATTTGAGATGTTTATAGTTTACCTTTCAAATTATACAATCACTATGCTAACATTTTGTTATTTTAGTCCTTTAGCTGAAGTAACTCAACATATTGCATTAGCCAAACATATCCACAATTTGTTACTTTAGGTTGTTAAAGGCTGCTACAAATATTATAGATATAATGCTATTTCACATAGCTTTAGCCAGTTAGCATTCTATTTCTTGCTAAATTTTGCAAATTTGGTTGTGCAGCTGAGTTAAAATGTTGAGTTCTGCTTAATTAAGTTGAGAATTTTATAGTTTAACCTTTTAATAGCATGTTATGTCATTCCTCAAAATGAAGTAAAAATAAACATTTAAGCATGTTAGATGTGACATTCAGCATCTTTATGCCATAGATGCTTTTGTTATGATGCTATTTTACATTATGTTAGCCTGTTAGCATTCTATTAGCATTCAAAGGGGCCACTGAGTTAAAATGTCATCTGTTCAGCTTGTAAATGGAAACACTGAATAAATTATTAATGATAAATTGAATAAATTGGATCATAACGACTAGGCTCTACTGTTTGGTGTGTGTGGGACCTGGATCATCGTCAAATTTGGAGCTGCGGGACCGATTGGCAAACAGCCCGGGCTCTGTGGACGGTGCCACGCTGTGTATGAACTCTCAAATCCCACTGGACAAGCTGAATCACAGGTTGGATGCTCTGAACTGTGTGAACTGTAAACCAGCTGGCTGAGCTGATATGTGGGACTGGATGCTTTGCGATCTGGTCGCGCTTTTGGACTCATATGCGGGAAACATCTTGGAGGAATGCTCAGCAGGGTTCTGTCTGTGTTTCTGGACTGGTCAGCGAGGGACGAACAGCTGAGAGGATTGCCCAGCCGGCTTGGATGGATTTGACCCTTATTCGGCTGCTGGAAGGGACCAGACCGCTAAAGACTGAAGGATGTGTAAATCTTATCACTCCTGCTCAAAACAAATCTGTTATTTTCAATTTGACCCCCCGTTGAAGGCCTTGAAAAAGGCTGAAGTCAAAACAAACTTTCCAGTGTCAGCTGACGGAGGGTGCTCCCCCCTCCTTCCCCCCTCCCTCACATGTACTGATTCATACACGCTACTGACGCACATCACGCCCTACACTTCAACGTGCGCCTTGGACCTTATCACTCCTTCCTCCCTCTGCAACCTTGGTCTGATGGCTGCGCTAAAATGCTGCAAACTCGACCTGGGGGGTGGGGGGCTCCCGTACCCCCCCACACTCCATCACGTGTCTTATATTTTTGTGATTGTCAGAGTTTTGTGCTTTTTATGTAGGAGGCCTTTTTTTCCTGTTCACGCCTCTGAGTTCCACTGAGCCTAAGGGGAATGAACATGTTTTTTATCACCTCCAGACACACCCTCCCCTCCAAGCTTTTACCTCTCTACAAAAGGGAGCGCATAGAAATGCGAATGCCTGCAGTCACCTGTTTTTCTGTTTTGTATTATGTTGTTTGTCTTAATCTTGGAAACAGCTGTACTGAAACTAAGTTTCGTTGTAATATGAAATAAATAATTTGAACAGTCTGGCAGCTGTGAAAATAAAATAAAAAAAAGAAACACTTTTAAGTTTGTTCCTTCTGAACTGATCAAAGCTGAGATAAAGAAGGCTGAAACATTGTAATTATTTAAAAATCAGAGTACAAAATTAACTGTGTTGGAGTAGAAGTAGTAGTCATCCAACATGGATAAAATGCTTAGTAAAATTAAAAGTGTAAATGTGATGTAATCTGGTAGGAAATTTTAGGTGAAATTTACTTTTTACAATGAAACAGCTGCATTTTATCAGCTTCACCTGCAGAGTTGAAACAAAACCTCAAAGCACTGAAACAGAGATTTACCAACGTCTCTTTGTAATGGCACACCGTGTGCCAACTACAAGACGAGAAACCTTTTCCCACTGCAAGACGAAACTGATGTGAACGCCACACTCATCAGGCGCAAGAATCCAGACTGTCAGGAACTCAAGACAATAGATGAGATTCATGCATGAGTGATATGTAAACTCTCAGTTGCTATGTTGTAAATAGTGGATTATTTTGATGTGTCCATGGAAACTGTCTAGCTTCCTTCACTGGTAAATCCCTTATCATGACTGTATTATTTTTATTTGACTGTTTTACAGAAGTTGATAAGGATATTTGACCTAGAAATAACACTGAAACAAATTTAATAGCCCAGCAGTTACATGTATATTAGTACATTTTATTTGTGATGTTAAAACAAATGATAGTATTATTAGTATTGTTTTTATTATGAACATTAGTTTTCGGTTATATATTTTGTTGCTGGTAAAAGAAGATTAACTTTGTTTCAATGCATTTTGTCAAGTGAGCCCAACTGATTGTGCAGTTTGACTTCAGCTTTTACTGAGTTTGAGGAAGTTTTATCACCTTGAAGTAAAAAAAAAAAAAGTCCTTTCTCACCTCCTGTTTCAAGGCACAGGTTACACTATGCCAGAAAAATGCACGTTTCTGATCTCATATAACTAACTGTTGTTTTTGTAAATGTTCTCACGCTTGCAGGCTCACTACACCCAAAAAATTACTCTTTTAGTCACTGTGGAAAAGCACAGTGTTTGGTGTATACAAGAAGATCAGGTGTACTAAATCAACAAAGTCTGGCATTTACTTGCACACCCTCTGTATTTCACCTTCTGTGCCAAAAACAAATGCAAAACACAGGATAATTAAGATTTGTGGTTAAAACAGGAACATTTTCAGCACTAGTTTTCATTTTCTTGTTTGGAGCTGATAATATTTTTCCCTCTTTCTTTACATAGGATGACAACCTCAATTAGCCAGAACTTAGTTCCTGCAGGACCACTGTGAGGTGTTCAAGCGTGCAATGAGAAAGCAGTGGGCTTCTTATTGGCTCCTTGGGGACAATGTATTGTACTTTTTGCAGTTTAGACCTGTTTTTCAGGGACACTTGGTTTAAATTAATTTTAAAATTTTTACTTTCATTTATTTGATTTAGAAAAAAGCTTTAACTTTATCAAAATGTTTGCAACAACTAGTCATTTAAAAGCAATGTTTTTTATGTTTATGAGGTCCTATCCAAAATAGCAAGGTGAAATAAAGAACGCACTCCATCATCATCATCACCTTTATTTATATAGCCCCTTACAGGCATGAGGCATGCCACCAAAGTGCTGCACAGTAACACATTAAAACAGATAAAATCCACAGAGACAATTAAAACCAACAAATAAAACAGAATAAAATCATGTAAAACATCAACAACATCTAACCAGAGTTAAAAGCCAGGCCATAAAAGTGGGTCTTCAGCCTCGTTTTAAAAACCACTACTGAAGGAGAGAGCCTCACAGATAGGGGAAGTGCGCTCCACAGTTTTGGTCCTGCTATGGAGAACGCCCTATCTCCCCTTGTCTTTAGCCGAGCTCTAGGAGCCACCAGCTGCAACTGGTTCTCGGAGCGAAGTGATCGAGCAGGGACATGTAGTCGCACTAACTCCGCCAAATAAACTGGAGCCAGTTTGTTCAACGCCTTAAAAACCATTAAAAAGAGTTTAAAACAAATTCTAAAATCCACAGGCAGCCAGTGAAGAGCAGCCAGGACAGGTGTGATGTGATCAAACTTTTTTGCTAACCAGGAATCTCACTGCAGCATTCTGAACGAGCTGCAGACGAGCTACCGTACCCTGACTTGCACCAAATAAAACAGAGTTGCAGTACTTCCTAAAAATAAAAAGGAGAGACTCAGTGGAGGACTGTGTCGCATGATCTCCCACTAGTCTGCTTCACCCTGCTACCAACAATTAGTCATAGTCACAGTGGTTTTCTCTTTTTAATAGTTAGTGTTTAACAGTTTTCTGAAATGTCATAGTCTGGTCTTTACAGCCTTTTGCTGTCAGTGGCGGATCTAGAGGAATATTTATGGGGTGGCAAAAGAGGGGCAAGAATTTTTCTGGGGTGGCACCATATATGAGAATATTATATACTGTATGCCAGTTTAGGTGGCAGCAGGGGTGGCACCCCAGTAGATTCACCCATGTTTGCAGCATATTTCCAGTCAAATGTCACCTTCTCATAATAAACAGGCTCAAACAATCCCTGGTTGCATCATCAGATTGCATCATCTCTTTTTGTGAAAAATTAATTTGGTTAAAGTTTTCTAATCAGGGCTCTTATCAGTATTGACCTGAAAGGGTCTGAAGCTTGGGAGAGGTGGAGTGTTTGAACTGACTCATTCAGATAATAACTCCCCATGAGTCAAAAAAGATCTTCTATAAAGACAAGTGTTGAAACATCAGGAGTAGTATACCATTTAGAACAAAGCTTACAAAGATTTATGTGACTGACTAAGCTGACTACTGAGTGATGTGTGTTTATTCAAAGGTTTGATGATTCAGCATGTTTCGCATCCAATGTTTGTTTTACGCAAAAACTCAATATTATAGACTTTACTTTCAATCCAACTGATCCAGACTCCAAAAAGTACCCTAATCTGGTTCTGAAGCTCTCATAAACAGACGCAGTCCTTACACGTCTCTCTCATTCACAGCAGTCATTAAAGTTTGGCTGGAAACAGTCGCAGTGTAACGTGAAATAAAACAGATACGAGGGAAGAGCGAGAGTTGTTCTGCTGCTGAGACTCCACTCAGCTGTGATTCATGGTGTTGGTTTTTAGTGAAAACGCCCGTCCAACCCAAGAAGACATGAACTCATCCACTTAGTTCAGATCTGTCATCATCCTGCCTTCCTGAGGAATTTGCCGGTACCTGTCTTCTTCTCAGCACCTGTGCCAACACTCGTCCGCCCTGACTCAGTAACCACACAATAACAGAAACTCGATAAATAAGAAAGGTCTCTTTGGACTGTGAGAAGTTTGAACGCTGTGAATCCAGAATCAGAGGATCATCTGGGTTGGACCGGATGGATTACTTCAACTACACCCAGCAGACACAACAGCACCTCCCTTCTTATAGTGTTCACCTCTAACCTCCTCTAAGAGGGAGGTTTTTTGTTTTCATTGAGGATCTTATGAGTGATTGTGTTCATAATGTGAGGACTGATGGGGGATTATACATATGAAAGGAGATTAAGAGCGACACAAAAAAATTCAGCTGCTCTCCAGTGAAGTCCAGAGCAACCTGGGGCTCTGATTCCTAAACTTTAGGTTTTCAGCTACGAACAATTTCAAACGAGAAAATGTTCTCAAAACACAAAGGACTTGATTTCACTGCTTTTATAGAAACACTAACCTGCAGGGGTAGTTTTTGTCCAAATATGGTAATGTGCATGTCTCGGTACTAAACATAGACATTCTGTGTTGCAAGTGCAGAATTAAAATGAGATTTATTGCATAAAAATGCTAATTCCTCACCACATTTCTGAAAACGAGACAGCAGTCTGAAGCTTCACAGTTGCTAATGGTGATAAATGTAACTAGTCTAAAGGCTACAAGGCAGCTGCCAAACGTCTTTGAAGCCAAGTTTCACATTTTCTCTTCCCCCCTTGCTGCTGCTAAGACGTAACTCAGAGAGAATCAGAGGATTTCAGAGCAAATCCTGTTAAAATGTCATAAATAAAAGATCCATGGCACCACTGCTGAGAGACAGGCAAAAAATATTTAGACACCATGGATAAACTTATTTTGACCGAACAACCAAAGTAGAGCTATTTGAGAACGAAATGCATTCATTTGTTTATAGGTAACCAAAAGAATCCCACATGGAAAAGATTTTCTTACAGTTAGAAAAAGATGGTGGTATTTCTGTTGCATTGCTAAAGCTTAGTGGAGTAAAACATGGTGACCTGCTTCAGAAAAACCTGGATTTAAACAAAAAGGTTTTCATTAAAAAAAAATAAGAGTGGACACATGCTTCCAAAAAAGGGATTTGAACTGTTCTGGGTTGAAAACTAATCAGTCATCAAGTCCTTCAGATCAAGAAACCTTTAAAGACAGTCCTGGCCAAAAATTAATTTAGGATGTAAATATTAATTCTTATTTAAGAAAATGTTTTTACACAGTGTAGAGAAACTAATTTTACGTATCAGTTTAATCCTGCTCAGGGTCCCTGGGTGTCTGAGATGATCAGCAGTCAGTGGCTGTGAGGGCGTGGCTCACCCCGTCAGTGCATTACAGGGCCAACACAAAGACACACAAAACCAGGTACACAATATCAAATCAACAGTTTACTCTAATGTACGCTTTGGAACTGTGGAAAGAGACCGGGGTATCCAGAGAACAACCACTAAGAGGACATGAAAACTCCACTCAGCAAGACCTAGGCACAGATTTGAACCTGCAACCTTCTTGGTCTAAACTCAAACGTGAACCATCACAATGATACTGACATGGACTCAATTCTCTAAATTCAGACACAACAAATGTTTTATTCAGTTCAGCTGAGTAGAATTCAGATGTTAAATTTTGTTTGAAATGTGTTGCACACCTCGGGTCTAAGACACATTTCCTTATGGGACAGTTACATCTTACCATATATTACATCACATGTGTCACGTCGCATCAAACCGTATCACATCGTACCATAGTAACAAATTACAACATATCCTCCCTAAATCACCACCTTACTGTGGTGCAGGAGTTTGAGTGCCCTAGTGATATAGGAGCTACTGTATGTTGTCTGGGGCACTTTTTGCCCCTGGTAGCTTCTCCCATAGAAAATTGATTCAAGGTGAGAGGTGAAACAAAGAATGGATTAGAAAACCTTTAATGGATAAAACCCAGAGTACCAGAGTGCCTGGCCTGGAGGGTTATGGGGTCCTGCCCTGGAGCCAGGCCTGGGGTTGGGTTGGTGAGTATAACCCACACCAGTTAAATGGACTGATCCAACTGTGAAGCCACCACCTGCCATTGAGACCAGGAACGTTGTGAGGTCAACAAATCGAGCCATATTGTATTTACACATCCTGTTCAACTTCTTCCTGTCTGACCGTCTTTCCTGAGCTAACAAGCCTTTGAATAACTTTAAAGTTAAAAGATTTTTCTCTTGATGTGAATAATATTTTTAAAATAAGAAAAAGCCATGTCGTTGCTAACATCATATGAGTAGATGTGGTTTGATGACGAAATGAGTGTTTGTGTATTTTTATAGTCCTGTGCTTTGTTTCAAGGCAGAAGATGAAAAGAAAATAATTGTCCATTTGTGGGCATTTTCATTCAGTAAACTATTCTTTTTAAAATCCTATCTCATGAGCTGCTAAAAACTCATTTTTATTGTTTTCTTCCCCACCTAACTGAGTCACCAACATTATTTTAATCCTGCTTAGCAGTTATTACAATTTCATACAAGACATCTGAAGATCTTCAGGTTGACCTGAGTGATGCTGAGCGGTGAGAAACACGAGCCAAATTCTGCATACCAGGAGCGCTTCAACGCATCAACTGCAGCCTTGAAATCTTGCAGACATGCTCTGTAATGACTGCATTTAGCACAAAAGCCTTCAACGTTCATTCCTGACTTTTTACAGACCTGTTCAGACCAAGCAGATCTGCTGATAACAAACGACAGTCACCATTTTTGACATGCAGTAAACAAATACAAGGAGTATGTTTTACATCTATCAACTTAGATTTCACTAATATTTCCAGCTGAGTGAACACATCTCTAGCAGAGAGTTTCCCTCAGTTGAAGGTGCATGTTAAGTTTATATTAACTGGATATGATTCAGAAACCTCTCTATGTTCATGTGTGAAAACAACTCATATGTGAAAGAAATGCAAAAGTTCTAACAGGACACAAATACTGAGAAGAAAATCACAGAATTTTTTTTTCTTTTTTAATATGAAAAGCATTGAAATAAGGCATGCCTAGAGAACATCTTGACTTCTGCTGAGCATCATAAATAAAGCATAAAGCAAAGAATGAGCTGGGCTTTTAAAGTCAGCCATTTTAAATGAAATAGAACAGAATTTATTTTATTGAAGAACAGAAGCTAATGAAAAGCTGCAGGAAAGTTCAGAGAGAGAAGTGTGTAAAATAACCTAAATTAAACTCTAAATAGTAATGTTAAAACTAGATACATCATAAAAAAGCCTGAGGGTATCAATGCAGTTACTGCATGAAATTCTAACATCAACCTTCTCATGATTTACGCTGAAACTAAATGACTGTTTTGTTGTATTAACCGTACAAGAAATGTAAAGAAAGCCAAGAAAAACAAAAATGTTAAAGCTGCTGCCAGTGACTCATTAGGGTCTCAGTGGTAACTACTAGTGGCTGATTAAGGCCACCATGGTAACCACCAGCGGTTACCATGGTAACAACACCTGTCTCAGTAAATTGGCATAGCTGAAAATATATAATAAGTATTTAAATGTGACAACAATGGACATTTAATGCAGCATGTGTAACCCTTAACCTATTATTATATAATAAGTGAGCGACAGGCAGTCAGTAGTCTCAGTAGTTCTGATAAATGTGCTCAAATCTGGACCAGAAATCAGAATAACTCTAGTTTCGGTAGGAGAGTGAGGGTTGGACATCAATAAGACAATTACAACAATTATGCAGTTTGTTTGTCTTGTTATTAATTGTAACAACAAGAAAAAACAATTTGAACAACAAGAAAAAAACAATAAACAATATAACAATCAAATAAGCCGGCAATCCCAAAATAAGTCAGTGTCCTTTATCGTTGGGGCCCTTTAATTCACTCTCGGTTTGAGTGAACTTAAAGCGGCTCTCTGGAGAATTTTTCTCTGTATCAGAGTTTTCTAAATGTTTTAAATGATATTTCAGGTCTAAACTATGATCTATGGGTTGAGTTCCACAACATCTGTCATTCTGATGAAGACCCTCCTTCCTCCTAGAGACCCCTTTGCATTATTTCTTGCCGCCGACATTTTTCAGCCAATGAAATTCAAATGTCTGCATTCTCTCAACATGCACGCGCATCGACCAAACCTGTACCAGTAGGGGGCGCTCTCGTACAGGACGCTCCGTGTGTTTCTGTTTTCCGTCTCAGCCTCACAGCTCATTTCTACTAAAAACCTACCCATTCTCCAGCTAAAGATGGATTTATTTTTGTTTTTAAACCTTTCACCTCACAGAATGGCAAGGCTTGACAGGATTACACGTTTATTTTGTTCAGAAAGTTCATCCAGGGCCGAGTCAAGTTCAGCTTCAGAGTCCAGCAGCAGCTCTCTGCTAACAGAGCTAATATCAGAAGCAGCAGGGACAGAGAGGGCTCATCAGACCCTCTTAGTGTTGGAATAAGATAAGAACGAAGCACTAACCACTCCACCTATTTGCCAAGATTTTTGTGATGGGTGGGGGGCCAGCTTCACGGACATCCGCAACGTATATGCGACGTGTGCACGCGCGCACACGCGACCGGACGCGCGTGTCGAGATGTTTTGAGGAGGAGCCTTTGGACTCTAGATTCAAAAACTGCTCTCTTGATGAAATCCTCCAGAATGCGGCTTTAATGTATCAGAGTTCTTTTCCTACCACTTCCATTCAGGTCTCACTTGGCTCGCCACCTAGCTTGAGCTAGGAATCTCTCACAAAGGTTCGGGGTGATCCTTCGATGGAATCCAACTGGAATGACTCAGTCTCTCAGTCTTGTCGACGCTCAGTTCTGTATCCTGGAAAAAAAAACCCTGACCTAACGACCGGTCAGAAAAATCCACATTCAGTACAATCGTATAGTTTCCTATCATCATTAATAGTCATCTTCATATCAACTGGTTCAAATATTCACTTTCATATGATCTGGTTCAAACCATATTATTCTATTCAAGTTTCATTTAGTTGTACAACAAATATATACTCTCTATTTATAGTATGAAACTATACAAATGCAATCTTAAACAGCTATTCCAGTGCATTTGAGTAACAAGCCACTTCAACTTATCACTAATAAATTCAATAGTGACTCTTATTACAACAACATTTAACATTCATGACATTTTATACAATAACATTAAGCAGAATACATAGTAATTTAAAGTTATTGAGCATTAATGTGCTATCATCTGTCTGCACCAGTTACAGAGCAAAAGAGCACTAAAAATTGACTTCAAATCACTTAAACAATGCATACAAAACACTACTTAATCTGTTTCTCACAGTTTGTACAAACAACATCACAAAGGAAACACAAAATGTTACAAAAAAACAGCAACATTCAAGATAATAGGATAGCTAACTTCAAATTAGCAACATTAGCAGCATTTCAGGGTAATGGAAGCTGTGTTGATAATAATTTATCCCTTTTTCAGCTCTAAGCTTTAACTTTCAAGTATTCAGTTCTTTAGTGACTCGACAGTTGTTTCCAACATGGAGACTAAGTTTATTGAGATTTCTCACCGTTGAAACATTCGTTTGGTTTCTTTCACATAGCCACGTGTGGCCTGGAATGCATCAGGCATCAATACAGACTCTACAAAAGCACAAACATGACGATATGACCACCGTCAGATATCGGATACTTTAAACAATCATTTAATGTTGCTAAGGTTAGATATTTCAGTATCTTACCCCACAGATGGTTAGAGATTGTAAATTTAGAATCTGGGAGATTTCTTGTGCATCTCTCTGGCAAAATAACATGGTGGAAGTGACGTTGTTTTCAATCACGTGGGGTTGTTAGAAAAACGTGATTGGTTGGATATCTCCTAAGGAATCATGGGAAGTCTCTGTGATTGGTCAATTTCTCCTGATGAATTATGGGAAATGTAGTAAATCCATGTTTCAGCAGAAACTCCTAAACTAATCAGTTTTCCCTTTTCTTATCTGTTATTATGTTGTTTTTCTTTTCAAGTCTTTACTTTATTAAGATGGGATTCTTTATTTCTATCTGGTTTTATCAGTTTTATTAATGTTTAATCATTTATTTCTATCTTTAGTTACGTTTTTCTAACTTGGTTACACATGACTCTCACACTTATAATCTGTTTATTGCAGAAAAAGATGTGATAACTAAGAAATGCAGAAGCTCTTCTGATGATTTATAACTCAAACTCGTTCGAAGAGAAGGAGGAAGATTCTGAGAAAAGTTTAGATCTAGTCCAGCATTAGCTAGTAAGTTTCCCTCAGTGGCAGATCTAGAGAAATATTTATGGGGTGGCAAAAGAAAGGCAATAATTTGTCTGGGATGGCACCATATACAAGAATATTGTGCCAGCTGAGGTGGCAGTAGAGGTGGCATGGCTTTCTTTTAGGGTGGCAACTGCCACCCTGTGCCACCCCAGTAGAAAATTACAATTATATTACAAAAAATATTATAGTAAACATGTAGATTATAAAGTAATAATTACATGAGAACCATGCTCTGCTCTTCTTCTTGAAAGCTTGGTGTTTTTGTCTCTCCAGCTCAGAGCAGGAGTTTGTAGATTTCCTCTTTACTGTGAAACTCGATGCTGAACCAGTCTGTTGTGATGAAGAAGGAGCTGAACCTGAAAGCAAGGCTCTCTATTTACCAGTCAATCTACCTTCCAGACTTCACCTGGTTATGAGCTTTGAGTAATGACTGAAAGAACGAGATCGTGAACATGCAGCTGAAATGAGTTTCCTCTGCAAGGTTTTCGGGCTTAGCCTTAGAGATAGGAGGAGGAGCTGTTGTTTTCCCTGGTTATATTTGATTAAACTTTGTATAATTATCTTTTGAACTGATGTACCGGTATAATAAAACATATAATTAGGCACTTAAGTAAAAAAAAAAAAAAGATTTAAAGCAGTGTAAAGTGTGTGTGTGCGTGTACTTATGCGCGCTGTGGCCTGGCACTGTGTTTTTTAAATACACCTCATGCCAGAAACTGCTGTCTCAGCGAACCGTCAGCTTAAAGCCTGGGTCTCACACAAGACGTGAGCACCGCTCCGTGTAGTGCATGTGAATCTGAAAAGAAACCATTGTAATCAGATGAAGTAGTCCTTCTAGGTCCGCCACATCGCATCCCAAATGCGTGGGTCTCCGTCGTGGTGCTAAAGATTGACGATAGTTCGTTTTTTCCAGCCGCGGCGCGTGTGTCACGACATTCTGGAGGACTTTATGATGCAGAAATTACGACAACACGGAACCGCCACTACGGCACATATAAACAACCGCCAGTACATGGACGAGGAGCGTTTCATTGTGGAATATTTATGTAATATAGATTTTAGAAACAGACTATTCCAATAAATAGCTCACTTACCCATTGCTGAAGAATTAAAAGATAATCCAATAAAGCACAACAGTAGTTTTGATCTGACAGATGCGCTTCATACTTCCTGTTCTCAGTTCCCGCAAGATATTGTGACTATCGCGTGATTTTGCAAGCGGCGTTCAATGGCGCGCCGCTCGTAGGGGGACTAGTAAACTCGCCTCAGATGCGGCGCTATCAAGGAGCAGCGCTCACTCCTTGTGTGGGACCCAGGCTTTATCCAGTGTAGCGACTGTGCACCAGCAGCCCTGCTCACCTCCAGCATCTGACCCACACCCCCCACACACACTCGTCTTTATAAGATACGCGCAATCACACGGACATGCCAGACAGGTGCGAGGTGCGTTCAATGACCGTCAGTGGTGCGACACTCACAGTAAGCCCCCGTTATTAAGGCTGAAACACACCAGAGAAATCAGCGCTGCGCCACGTCGGGCCCTGCTGTTATTTTGAATAAAAACCATTGTAGTCCATAATGCGTCCCAGAAATGCCAGTCCACACCACTGCACTAACGATACACACCAGTTTTAATTTTGCGCTTGGCGCTGAGACAGTGTGTCACAACATTGTGGAGTACTTTATGACAGACATCACTATGCAGAACGGCTCCTGGCACACATAAATGTGTTGTCACTTGGTTACAGTATGGATAGCTTTTAACTATTATAATAAATAGCTTATTTACCCATTTTGAAGGAATTAAAGAGTCCCACAACACACGATGGCAGCACTGATGAAACAAAAGATCCACTTCCAGCTTCCTGTTCTCACTTCCAGTGATGTTGTGACTATCACACGATTTTATTATAATTTTGCAAGCAGGATTCTATGCTGCTGCTTCAGGAACGAGTCCTGTAAACTCCAAAACCATGGCGCATCAGCGAGGTCTTTGGTGTGTTTCAGGCTTTACATTTCGTGCCGTGCCATCAGTTAACCCTTCGGGTGCCACCTGTGGCACGAGTGCCCAGGGTTTCCGACCCCTGGTCTAGAATGCTGCAGAAAGTTTGATCTTCAATCAAGAGCACATCACCTCTCTGTTCACTGAGTTCCAACCCTTTGCCAATCCTTTTGCAGAGGCTTTCCTCATGACTGGGTCACGAGGATCATCAGTTAGCAGTACCTACCATGCTCAAGAAGACAATCCAGACTCTTCTCATGTGTTGGTCCACAATAGTGGAATGACCTACCCTGTCCATCTTCAAGAAGCTCCTGAAGATCCAGCTCTTCAGAGAACATCTTCTAGACTAGCTCCTACCTTTCCCTACTCCTCTGTACTCTCTTTGTGCACTTCCCTCTATGCATGTATTCTTTTCCCTCACTGTCACCCCTGTTACATCTAGCAGAGCTTCTTCCCTCTAAGTTGTTTGTTGTTAGCCTCAATGGTAACTTCTTAGTTACATTCTCATTTATAAGTTGCTGTAGAATAAAGTGTCTGATGAATACATAAACATGAACATACTTGGATTATAATAGAATACATACACCCTTAACTAGATAAATGTAGAGGGAAAAACAACTTTTAAGTTAACCATATTGATGCATTCCAGGAACAAGCCTTTGTTCTAAAGTGTCAACACGTTCTAGGTGGATTAGATAATGCAGGTAAAGAAACAAGACTAAAGTTTGCTGACAGTACAAAAGGAAGCATGCTCCAGTTCTGGGATGATGACCCACATGTGCCTTCATCCCTTCCCCCTCAGCTCAGACCAGATGTTTCTGTCTAACAGCTCAGAACAGGCCTGAGCCCAACTGGAAGATAAGCTACTCAGATAAAAAAGCTCTGTTTCATTCCTCATATGACGCACGACACAAGCCACACACACACACACACACACACATACGCACGCACGCACGCACACACACACACACACACACACACACACACACAGGACACTATAAAGGGGGATGTTGTGTATATGATAAGTGGAACAATGGGGTGCTGAAGAACTCCCTCCACTGAAACAGCTAAAAACAATGTAGGTTTGTGGTTCAAGGCCTTTCAACATTCACTCAGCCAACATTCAGTCAGGTGTTTATTAATGTCCTCATTCATCAGGCTCAGATTTAACATCCAGAATGACTTCTAGCTGCTCAAAGTTTCAGGAAAAATACACAAGTTTAGGATTCTATTTAGTTTTTGCAAAAAAGGAATTTATTGAAGCAAACAAGCTGAAAACCAGTTTATTTTAACTTATCGTTGATCAGTCCGAGTACAGTCTCTTCTTCCTATTTTATATATTTATATATATATATATTTTTTTTTACCCTTATGTGAATCTGTACGTTTTGACTTATCTGTCACTCTCCTATTGATACACCTGAATTTCCCCACTGAGGGACAATAAAGGTTATTTTTGTTCTGTTCTGTTCTTCCTAATGAACTCTGAGAAAAGGCCTTCTTTGCAAACTGCTTACTGGTAATGTTGACTAACGGCGGGACACTAAGACAATAAATCTACACCTCCTCTATTTGCACAGAGATGCCAAGTGACTGGAGTGATCAAGACAATACCTGCAGGTATTTATGAAAGCACACACACACAGACACACGCACGCACGCACGCACGCACACACACACATACACACACATACACACACACACACACACACACACACAGGCCTACATACATGCAGAGTGAGGCCCATTTTAAACTCCCTGGGATCCAAACCTCTCAAACATTCACATTCCACAACAGTTTCATCACAGGAGTGGAAAGAAACTAAACCCTGGTCTTTAAAAGAAAACAAATGGTGCTTTTTCTTTTTTTGCCATCCTATGGCCAAGCTACAGAGGGAAACTCCCTCTTCCCTCCTCCTTTCTGTCCCGCCTCCAGATGCAGCTATATCAACAGCCTGCCTCCCTCTATCAAACTCCACAGTGCTGCACAGTCCTCAGCTCTTTGACGGTCCTCTCTACTTGTGTTGTCTCCTGACCAGCAGATAGTCAACCATCATGTACCCCAGCCAGAGCATCAGACAGAGCTACAGCTACAGAACCAGTTCTGCTCCCCACAAGGCCTACAGCGTGTCTGGTCTCAGCAGCATTGGAGGTCCACGCATCTCCTCCTCCAGCGCTCGCATCGTCTCCTCTGGGTATGGAGGCGGCAGCGGGGGGTTCGACCTGTCCAATGCCCTGGACCAGAGCAACGTTCACCTGAATGAGAAGGCCACCATGCAGAACCTGAACGACCGTCTGGCCTCCTACCTGGAGAAGGTCCGCTTGCTGGAGGCTGCCAATGCCAAGCTGGAGAAGCAGATCAGAGAGTACTACGAGCAGAAGGGCCCGGCAGCAGAGAGGGACTACAGCAACTACTGGGCCATCATCAACGACCTGAAGGACAAGGTAAATGCTCCAACACACGACAAGTCAAATATTTGCAGTGGTGTTAATGATTCTCAGGGGAGAGCTTTAAAAAGGCCCAGACTTAAAGAGGAGTTAAACTGACGTTCAGCAGAACATTTAATTTTTTTGTTAGAAATGAATACAGATTTGTGATGACTTCATTAAATGTTTTGTACTGAAGGGAATGAAATGATGCATGCAGCAGAGAAGCAGTCAATGTTTTGGTAAATTTAGCTTGTGATTCTGGGAACAGACTAAAACCGGTCTAAGCTGCTGCAAATGAGCCATGTCACTGGTACTAAACCTGCTGCTGTTGTTTCTCTCTTCAGATCAATGGTGCCACCATTGCAAACGCCAACATCTTGCTCCAGATTGATAACTCCAAACTGGCTGCTGATGACTTCAGAACCAAGTATGTGATGCAGCTGTATAAAGGTTTAACAACCAGGGTTTACTCTGGTCTCATTGTGGTGTTCTGTCCTCTCCAATCAGATTCGAGCATGAGCTGATGATGCGCCAGTCTGTTGAGGCTGACATCGCCAACCTCCGCCGCCTCCTGGACCAGACCACCCTGACGAAGGCTGACCTCGAGTTGCAGATCGAAGGCCTGCAGGATGAGCTGGCCTACCTGAAGAAGAACCACGCAGAGGTGACTGATACACATCAATCAGTTTTACCTCTTAAAGTCACTTCTCTGTCCTGTATTTAGGTTTTAGCTCTAGAACAGATCTTAAGGCTAAATTCTGTTGTTTTTTTTGTTTCTTTCCCTGTGATTCGTTCAGGAACTTGCAGCAATGCGCTCTCAGCTCTCTGGCACGGTCAACGTGGAGGTGGACGCCGCACCTCAACAAGACCTGAACAAAGTCCTGGAGGAGATCCGCGCCCAGTATGAAGCCATCACTGACAAACATCGTCGGGACCAGGAGGCATGGTTTAATGATAAGGTGAGATGTTGACATAAACAAGGAAATGATACCCCCCACAGTTAAAATGACTGGGTTCACTCCCTCAGCAGCCCAGTCTGTGATTAAACACAATCTTCTAAAGCAAGTAATCACCAAGTATCTGCCTCTGTCTTCTTTTCAATTTAGTCAACAGCTCTAAACAAGGAGGTGGCCATCAGCACAGAATCAATCCAGACGTCCAAGACAGAGATCGGTGACCTACGCCGCACGCTTCAGGGTCTGGAGATCGAGCTGCAGTCTCAGCTCAGCATGGTAAGAATAAAACATCAACCCTGAAACCCCAAACCATGAGTTAACATCTCTCTGATTCTGCCTTATATGAGCAAAAGTTTAGTCAGGACAAAATGCAGAAAGAGATGGAAGGTAAAGAGTACAGGGGAGGATAAGAGGGGGAGGTATTACTGAGAGGGAGGCAGAATAATGGGGGCAGTGGAACAGGGAGGAGCTCCTGCTCAGGAAAACATTTCACAGACATCTGCTCAAATTCTGAAAGTCATAAAAAAGCTGGAGGAATGCTGGAGAGGCTGACCAACTCCCAAGGTTTATCAGAGTCCAGCTGGAGTTAGTCACTCAGCACTCCCTGTAACAGCCTCGCTGCTGCAAACACAGGAGAGGCAAGATCAACACAATCAAAACCTCATTCAAACCCCGCAGCCCTTTATCCTCTCACAAAAAGAGGTAGAAATCGAAGCAAACAATCTTCCTTTTGTGTGTGACTAACAGCATCCAGGGCGTGGCTGGCTGGTGCAAACAGAACACAGCGTCAAACTCCCAGAACAGTTATCAAAAGACTTAATCCATAAACTGCACTGCGAGTACGAACAGCAACACAACAGACAAAAACTTCAACTCAGTGTCTTTGTTTCTGCTACAGAAAGCGGCTCTGGAAAACACGCTAGGAGAAACAGAGGCTCGTTACAGCGCCATGCTCGCCGGCTTCCAGAACACCATCCACATGCTTGAAGGAGAGCTAGCCAACGTGCGCAACAGCATCGAGCAGCAGGGTCAGGACTACAGGCTCCTGCTGGACGTCAAGACGAGGCTGGAGCAGGAGATCGCCACCTACAGGAGCCTGCTGGAGACAGAGGAGTCCAGGTAAACACAAGTGAGTAAATGCATGACTGAAATCTAAACAATTATGATGAAACCATGAATAACCCCTCTTCTTTTATTGTCTTTTTCTAATCTTTTCTTCATTTTAGGCCAGTAAGTACAGGTAAGAGACATGTTTTTAAATAAATTTACATAAAAACCAATGCAAACGATTGATGAAAGTCTTATCAAATGCTCTATCTCGTTACCAGGAGGCTCAAAGACCACAGTTAAAACCACCACTGTGCGCTCTTCCAGCTGAGAGGCCCGACTGGCAGGACAAGCTGTTCTCAAACACACACATTCACACACACACGCGCGCATGTACTCCAACTAATAAAATACTGTTACATGAGATGAGAGGAACTGTACTGAAAACCCTGCATTAAAGTTTGTAATCCATGACTTTCCTGCGCGGTACTGTGTATGGTAATGTGTGTGTGAGACCTGTCTGAAAAATAAATCTGCTGGTGAAGATAAGTTGTGTTGTTTTCTGACTCTACTGACCCCCTTGCAAGGATTTCTCTCATTTTTTCCATGACATCACTGTGTTTATGCAGTCTCCGTGGTAACCGCATTGCATTTTGAGAGGTGGGATGTGGAGTTGAGGAAATCTAACTTGCGTAACGGGGCTGCTGTCAGGAAAGGGTGAACAATTGGGAAGAGATGGAGCATGGAAAGCATTAGGATCCAGAGGAAAGCCTCTCAGAGAGCAGAGCTGAACAGAAATGTCAAACTCTTAAAAAAATGTGCAACTTATGGGGCCAAATTAAGCAAGTGACCCCAAAGTTTCCCCCAAAGACTTCTTAAACAGGCCGCACCCAAAATGGTTGACTAATCTTTGCCTTGGAAGCATTTCAAGAGCGTAACGTTTGTGTACCTCCTGTCACCTAGAAACAAGAACACACACAACCCAGGATGAAAAACAGAAGGAAACAGAACAAAGAGAGCCGTTGTGGAAACAGCTGCTATCAGAACCGGACTCTGACCTCTTTTATGAACCTAAAATAATGACAAATAGCCGATGATGGAGTGTCGTTCAGGGCGGGGTGCCTCGGTTCCTCTGCCCTGCTTTTACAAGCCCTGCCTGAACTGCAAGATTCTCAGATGATGGTGTAATGTTGAGAAAGTAGATTTCAAACAGGATTCAATTTCAGCCCTTCCCAAGACGCTTCATTACTTTTTGTGTCATATCAACAACTTTTGCACACAGTTTCAAGGTGAGCTGAATGCAAAGCACTTTAATTTGAAAGAAAATCCAGAGCAGGAGTCATAAAAAGAGGTTGAGCTCACATGAAACTGTTTTACTCAGATTGGTGGTTAACCAGCAGGCCGCTTTAACCAACAGATAAATCACCACGTTGGGATTTCTGGTCTCTTCCCACTGTTAAAGTGAGCATGATAGTTTCCTTTTCACATGTTTACTTCGAGCAAAGTCCATTTTTAATCTAAAGCAAACATTCAGATGTTACAACTCTGCCTTAAGGAAATTCATCCCCCTCCGTCCTGGAACCATGAGACTAATAGTGTCTTCAAGATGAATCACAACAGCTCAGTCTGCACATGAAACTGGTCATGAACACTAGATATGTCAGAAGTATTGTTAGCAGCATGCTAACTCAAAGAGATATTTCAGTGATTTTGAAGTGGCGTTCTATCAGTTATTTAAGGACTACACCCATTGGTGACATCACTCAAAGTGAGCGGAGCCTCTAGAAACAGGAAGTAGACCTTTGACAGGAGCAATACATGACTATCCAGATTGGGAGAGACACTGCTGCGGATCTGTGCCAAATTAGCATTTAGAGATGAAAGCATGGAGAACAATTTCCAGTTCAGAATGGGACACAATGGAACTCAATGAAGCTATATTCCTGAGATGGTAAAAGCAAGAGCCAACCACAGAACTGACATGAGCATCCAGATTAAGAGCTGAGTCAAAGGTCACACCAAGATTCCTTACAGAAGCTTTGGTAAATGAAGCAAGTTGAGCAAGAAAATCCCTGACTATAGGAACAAGCTTGTCCAGAGCACAGATGAGGATTTCAGTTTTGTCTTCGTTCAACTAGGAAGTTCTCACCTATTCAGTTTTTCATAGAGTCTAAACAGGTAGCTTAGACATCTTGAGGGGCAGTAGATTTCTTTGAAAGAGCTCAGAATGTGCTGAAGAGGAAGCAGATAATGTAGGAACTGTAGAGGGCCCAACACAGAACTTTGTGGAACTCCATAGGCGAGAGAGGTAATAGTTATACATTTTATTTAAGGCACCTTTCTAAAACCTCAAGGTCACCGTACAATAAGAACATGAGAATTAAAAACATTAAAACAAGCACAAGAAAACATCAATACAGAATAAAAACAGCAAATCAAGAACCAGATCACAATTAATTAAAATAAATAGGCAGTTTAAACAGCTGGGTTTTTAGCTTAGTTTTGAAGTGATGGAGAGATGTGGTGTTCTTGAGTTCAACCGGTAAGGAATTCCAGAGAGACGGAGCAGATCTAATGAACGCTCAACTTCCCATTGTGACATTGAGCAGGGGGACCTGAACATACGGGAGGGTGTAGATATTTGTAAGAGCTGTGAGAGATATGTGGGGGCAGGGTTGTGAATGGCCTTAATTTGTGAGGGATCCTGAACTTTATTGGTAGTCAGTGAAGCTGCTGAATAACAGGGGTGTTTTGGTGATGATGCGAGCTGCAGAGTTCTGAGCCAGTTGAAGTTTATCTAAAGTCTTCTGTGGCAGAGCAAAGAGGAGTGAATTATGATAATCCAAGGTTTAGTGTTCATGAGAAGTAAGTAAGTAAGTAAGTAAAGTTTATTTATATAGCACCTTTCACAGAAAAAATCACAAAGTGCTTCACAGAAAACAGAATCAAACATGATAAAACAAGTAAAATTAATAAAACAAACAAAATATCATTACAAATCAAAATAATTAAACAACAACAAGAGGACACAAAATAGTTATTTAAAAGCATATTGGAGTTCAGTTGAAGAAAGTTAGAAGAAAACCTGAAGAAGACCTGATTTCTGATATGCAATAATGATGGAGACTGGTGGAAGCAAAAAGACATAGCAGTGGAAACATATAACTAGGTGTCATCGGCATAGCAGTGAAATTTGATAATACATTTTTGAAAAATAGACCCTAGAGGAAGGAAATAGATAATGAATGGGGGATCAAGGACAGAACCTTGAGGAACCCCAGTGGTTACATCAGTGGGTGTGGAGGTAAATGTTTTTAGCTGAATGAATAGAGTTGGAAGAAGACCAGTACTCAGAAACAGATAGAAAAAGAACGCTTAGACAGATATGAAAAAAAAAAAACCCACAGATCCTGAAATGCACACCAACCAAAGAAAAGCTCATAAAACTAGCATCAAAGAAGGCATGGATATATACTTTATTTGAGGATGCTAATTATTGCTGTAGTAAAATGTGCCATGTGAGACATCTCTACCTGGAGACTGATTTAGGCTGCAGGCCAGTTAAAGTCACACTCTGAAATTGTGCTGCTGTAAGTCCAAAAAATTCAAATGATGTAAAAAATAAAAATGTTTTTGTGTCACATTTAGGAAAAATATCGCAGATCATGTCTTAATTGGAAACAAAATATAAACAAATATACTGCACATATATAAATAATTTTATTATAAAATATATAAATAAACTAGGGTATTGGAAAATCAAATAATATAAACAATGTATTTTACAGATTTTATAATAATAAAATATCATATTTTTGCATTTCTTTAGCTGTGAGGTACAGGTAGATGTAGCTGAAGGGTGTTTACCTTGTGGGTTTGTGTGTGTCTATAAGGAAAAGGACACACCCAAAATGGCAGTATCTAAAATAAAGGTAGATTTGAGTGCCAGATGTTTACAGGACGATGGGTGTGGTTCATCCCATGGAGACTCAGTGAATGTGGTATGCAGAGCACACACAGTTTCAGAAAGTACACCCACGTTTTAATTGTCCCTGGATCAGAAGGTTTGACACATCGTCCGTGACATCTCCGCGCTCACAGCCAAGGCCAAAAGTTTTCAGAATGACTCAAATAGTCACAGAGTGTGCTGCCTCAGATTCCACTATGACAGTTTGCATAAACTTCAGAATGTTCTGAAGGGGATCAGATTAATCACAACAAAGTCCCTCTTTCATATGAAAATTAACTCCATAAAATACTCTATTGCATTTGTGAAGGAGGGTTTGGAGCATCCAAGAAAGTCCAGAAGCACCAGGATCCTCTCCTAAAGTTGAACCAGCTGTGGGATCAGCTCACATGAAACCGTTTTAGGAGATCAGCAACACCAGGGCAGAGCTTGTTCAGGAATAGCATCAAACAGGTTTGAGTGCATCTTCAGCACAGTGAAGAGGAGGTTTATGATGGATGGTCTAGGGTCAAGAAGGGCAGCAAAAAGCAACTTCTCTCCAAGAAAATCAACAGGAACAGACTGATAGTCAACTAAAGGTCCAGGGATTGGACCGCTAA
Source organism: Callopanchax toddi (assembly GCA_006937965.1). NCBI lineage: Eukaryota > Metazoa > Chordata > Actinopteri > Cyprinodontiformes > Nothobranchiidae > Callopanchax > Callopanchax toddi. Next base: position 611,404 of record SSNR01000075.1, read on the forward strand.
GAACTAGAGAGGTCATTTTTTCTGATGGACTTCCTTCCTGATTATTTGGAGCAGCTAGAAAAAGTTTATCAAGAGAAAAAAAGATGAGTGCTACCATCAATCCAACAACAGTGAAGCATCTTGAAACCACTCGTGTGTGGGGTTGCTTCTCAGCCAAGGGACTTAAATCACCATGAACTAAGTGGCTCAAGGAAAAAACATTTAAACTTTGTTTTCATGTCCAGAAAACTCCTTGACTCTTATTGAGAATTTGTGATTGATTTTCAAGAGGCAGGTGGGCAAACAGAAACCCCAAAATTCTAAACATCAAGCATTGATTAGACATGAATGGGCTGCTATCAGTCAGGATTTGGTCCAGATGTTGATTGATAGTATGCCAGGATGAACTGCAGAGGTCTTGAAGAAGAATGACCAACAGGGCAAAAACTGAGTCTTTGCATAAACTTAATGCAATTGTCAGTAATAGCCTTTAAAATATGTGAAATGATTGTAAATATGGTCAATGGCGTGTACTTATATAGTACTTTTATCAAGTCCAAGGACTCCCGAAGTGCTTCACACTACAGTCAGTCATTCATCCACTCATTCACACGCTGTGAGCTACATTGAAGCAACAGCTGCTCTTCGTGCAGACTGAAGCTAGAGCTGCTGTACAATCAGTGCACTGAACCGTCCTGACCAGGCAAGGTGGGTGAAGTGTCTTGTCCAAGAACTAATGAGAAAGTAACGCAGCCAGAGCTGGGATCAAACTGAAGACCCTCTAGACGACCGCTCTACGTACTGAACTTTACCCAATTATTATTTAAATAAGCGTAGAAACATCAAACAAAAATATCAACATTTTAGGAGTGAGCAGAGGGCAGCCAGGAGGTTCAGGATCTTGATAAAGAACACTTTTCTTGGGTTTGAAGCCTGGTCTCCCATAGACTGATTCACTGAGCCCTGATCACCCACTAAAGAGAGGGTCCCACCCCAGATGGGACTTGAACCCACAATCCTTGGCTTAGGAGGCCAATGCCTTATCCATTAGGCCACTGGGGTTGTCATGACATACAGGGGCTGTCCTCTACATCGACCAATCACAGAGAGCATACAGCGTGTTTTACCACACTTGAGCCACTTTGTTAGCTTCTCTGAAAATATTAATCCAACAAAACAATGCTTTTGAAATATTTCACAAATTAATTTATTTGGAAAGATGATTCAAACTAACTGCATGAAATGTATTTCAGGTTTATGCTCCTGCAGCTCATCAGCCAACAGTTTACCAAAGAAACTACTCTAGCCCACTGGATGGAAGATCAGAGGATAATCATCAACTGAGTCAATGGACTAAGAAAAACAGCACAACCCTTTGAAATAAACTTAGCCTATAATTGTCTAGTTCTGCATCCTTTAGTAAATTTAAATTCTGAATTCAACACAAAATAAGTAAAAACATGGAAGTTTGGACAAACTTAACATAGCAGGGTAGATTAATGTCACAGTCTATAGTTGGACGTGCAGCTTAGAAGACAAAGATGTACCTTCTTCTCCAGGCAGAACGTGAACTAAAGACTCTTAAAACTCTCTTATGATTAAATCACTGCAATAACACTTGATGTTATTGTTTTGATAAAACCTGACAGATATGCTGGCATGTACACCTGGGAAACATTCCACTCCTCCTCCTTTCTTTAGTTTGTTATTCCAAATGACAGATCATTTCACCAGGTGATAAGAAAACAAGCCACTCTATATAACAGTTGGTAATATTGCAGCAAAAGTGACAAGTGAATATTTATGGGCCGCAACAATAACAAGTCAATAAGCAGCCCATCAACTTTTTAATGAAATGTCAAGTCCAAACTGTTCACAAACCTCAGTTTGTAAAAGTAGGTCAGACCAATGTCCGAATGGCTAGAATGTTTAGGATTATTTATTTAGTCGATGCTTTTCGCCTAAACTTCTTACAAATAACCAAATAGGAATATTGTGTTGTGTGGGAGGAAACCTGCGTATGGAGGAAATCAATGCATGTGGGAGAACATATTAACTCCACAAAGAAAAGCTGCTGCTAGGGATTGAACCTGCAACCTTTGTGCAGCAAGTCAAAAGTCCCACCAACTGCACCACCGTGCTGTCATAGCATGAGATTACTGCCTCCTTAAAACAACCATCTCAAAAACTTCACAGTGGTTCATGCAAAGGTTTTGTCAGAAATTTTGCAAATGCCGTTTTACATTAAGACAAATGGTTATTTGGAGCAAAACCTCCATAACCCATGAACATGCACCTTCTCTCAGCTGGTGGAGGAGAGTGCTGTTAACCTGCCACAGTGCTTTAAAATAAATGTCTCTGTCTGGTTGTTCTGCCCAAGGTAGAAGGTGCTGAAGAAGTGATTTGTGTTCACTTCACACACATAAATATGTAGACAACATGGAATATTTTCAGTATTTTGTCTAAGAATACTTTGACACATGGCCTGATGAGACTGGGAAATCAAACCTTAAAAAATTTATAGCAAATTAATTGATCAGAACTCCCCTTCAAAAGGTCTGTATTTAAATCTCATAATGAGTTATATAGAGTGGTGCAGTAGTAACATGTAAGGAGTAATAATGGTGTGTATTTGTAAGTGTTGCTGTTTAAAGGGTTTTTTTTGTACGACTCATCACTTCTGTTCATGAGTGGATATTTCATTTCCTATGTAAACTCAGTTTAAAGTGCATTAGACTTCATATTTTGTGTTCAGTAATTGGGTGTGGCCCCTTTAAGAGACTGTGACTTCTCTGTAACAAAATCTCATGTGAACTCTATGTAATCTCGCGAGATTTCACCACACGTGGAAGATACAGCTATTGTGTGAGCAAGGAGAAGCACAGAACCTTGCTAATGCTAACAGAACTATAGTTAAAGAGTTAAAAACAGAAAAACGGTGTTAAAGTGGCATCAATGGACAAAGAAATCTCTTTTCAGGACAAGCAGCCAACGAGGTATTTGTTTATTTGTGGGTTTCTTTTTTGCCAAAGCTAAATGCTGTCTTTTGTTTGCTATTTTAAGTGAATTTGTACTTGTGTATTTTATTTAAAGTTCTTACGGCGTCGAGAGGTGTGGATAAGATGTTTGAAGACATGCCTGCTGAATAAACGCCTGTTGCAAGGAACTGGTCAGTGTCTGTGATGTTTTGAAGAGAGCTACAGTAAGAACTCGATGCTAAGCAGCCTGCAACATCAGC
>SSNR01000075.1:617354-637354 GCA_006937965.1 Callopanchax toddi
CGACAAGTAACACCTGCCATGCAGCCACTAGCTAAGCTGAAAGGAGAGGTACACTATGTGTGCAGAACTCAAGTCAAGGAGATAAGCTCAACAGATATCATTAAGGCTCTCGAGGCTGATTTCACAGATTCTAGTACAGATGATGTTACAGTTTCACAGGAAGATCTTCTCTTTTTATCAAAGGTTAAGGAAGGGATAAGGCAGAAAGAAGATGGCCACTATGAGCTTCCACTACCTTTCAAAAATGATGAACCTGATCTCCCTGAAAACAAACAATGTGCAGTCTATAGGCTCAATTCTTTAGAAAGACGATTAAGGAAAAATGAGCAGTACTACAATGATTATGTCAATTTCATGAATGACATAATATCCAGGGGTGATGCTGAGAAAGTTCCCCAATCTGAATTGGACAATCAACCAGCATGGTATATTCCACATCACGGAGTCTACCATCCACACAAACCTGGGAAGATCCGTGTTGTTTTTGACTGTTCAGCCCGCTTCCAAAAAACCTGCCTAAATGACCACCTGTTGACTGGGCCAGATCTCACTAACACACTCACTGGAGTTCTGTGTCGATTCAGAAGGGGCACTATAGCTATAATGTGTGACATTGAAAAGATGTTCCATCAATTTCATGTTGCTAAGGGACATCAAGATTATCTAAGGTTCCTCTGGTGGGACAAAGGGGATCTAGAGTCTCAAGCTTCAGTGTACAGGATGAAGGTACACCTGTTTGGGGCAGCTTCATCCCCTGGCTGCTCAAACTTTGGCCTCAAGTATCTAGCAACACAGGGTCATGGGAGTTTTAGTGATGATTCCATCAACTTCATACAGAGAGGTTTCTATGTTGATGATGGCCTAACAAGTGTAAACTCACCTGCAGAAGCCATACATCTAGTGGAAGAGTCAAGGGCATTGTGCAGAACAGGAAACCTTCGCCTACACAAGTTTGTGTGTAACAACAAAGAAGTGATTGCAACAATACCACCTGAAGAATGTGCTCAAACTAAGGATCTAGAGATTGCTCTTGGAGAACCACACATAGAGCGAGCACTTGGAGTGCAGTGGTGTGTTGAATCAGATGAGTTCCAGTTCAGGATCACAGTCAAGCAAAACCCATGGACTCGAAGAGGTGTTCTTTCCACTGTTGCATCAGTTTTTGATCCACTAGGATTTGTGGCTCCCTTTGTACTCATTGGCAAACAGATTCTACAGATACTCTGCAAGGACAAAGTGAGCTGGGATGCAGACCTTCCAGAACACATCTTACCTCAGTGGGAGTTGTGGCTCAAGGACCTACCACGCTTAGCAGCGGTTAAGATTCCAAGAAGCTATCTGCTATCTGACTTTGACAAAGTAAAGTTACATGAACTCCATAACTTTTCAGATGCAAGTCTCAATGGATATGGTGCATGTTCATATCTCAGAACAGTAAGTGAAACAGGACAAGTTAGTTGCTCACTTGTGATGGGGAAAGCAAGAGTCGCCCCAACCAAGCAGACAACCATTCCTAGACTTGAGTTGTCCTCAGCTGTAACTTCAGTTCGCATTAGTGACATACTCAGAAAGGAACTTGAGATTGAAAACTTAAAAGAGTTTTACTGGACTGACTCAAATGTTGTTCTTGGCTATGTGAATAACGAGGCCAAAAGGTTTCATACATTTGTAGCCAACAGAGTCCAGCGTATTCGATCTAGCACAAAACCTGAGCAATGGCAACATGTCAGCTCAGACGAGAATCCAGCTGATTACGCCTCAAGGGGATTGAGTGCAGACCAACTCAAGGAATCCAGCTGGCTGAGAGGACCTGACTTTCTCTGGAAACTAAATCTGCCACAAAATGAGAGGATGGTGAGAGAAGTACAATCATCTGACCCAGAGCTCCGCAAAACTCATGTTCATGCTGTCAGGACAGAGAAAGTAACTTCAATGTTGGATCGGCTGACAAAATTTTCTGACTGGTCTAGAGTAGTCAGAGCTATCGCAAGGCTCAAAAGATTTGTCAGAGAAGTTACAGGACTTCAACCAAGAACAAATAACTCAACATCTCTGGAAGAAAGAAAAGATGCAGAAAATTACATAATTAAGTTAGTTCAAGAAAAGGCCTTCACTGATGAGATCCGAAATATCAAAGGTCATCAAACAAAGATCCTCTGTAAGTACAACAAGCTGAGCAAACTAAATGCATTCCTGGATCAGAACAACATCCTCAGAGTGGGAGGACGTTTATCCCAATCAGCCTTGCATTATCATGTGAAACATCCTGCCATTCTTCCAAAGAAATCACACATTTCAGCTCTACTCGTTAAATATCATCATGAGCGTGTACACCATCAGGGGAGAGGCATGACGATGAATGAGTTACGTGCTAATGGAATTTGGATTGTAGGATGTGGAAGTGCAGTATCTTCACACATATACAAATGTGTAAAGTGTAGAAGATACAGGAGGTCAACTGAAATACAAAAAATGACAGATCTACCTGAAGAAAGGACAGAGACGTCACCCCCCTTTACATACTGCGGTCTAGACTGCTTTGGCCCTTTCATTGTGAAAGAAGGAAGAAAGGAGTTAAAACGATATGGACTCTTATTCACCTGCTTGTGCTCCAGAGCGGTGCATATAGAGACACTGGATGACTTAACAACAGATGCTTTTATGAATGCACTTCGTACGCTCATTGCTATTAGAGGACCCGTGCGTCAGCTGAGATGTGATCAGGGAACAAATTTCATTGGTGCAAGGAGAGAGCTCACCAACTTGCTCAAAACAATGGATCAAGATCACCAACGAGAATTTGGTTGTGAGTTTATCATGAATGTCCCAGCAGCAAGTCATATGGGAGGAATTTGGGAACGTCAAATTCGAACAGTCAGAAGCATCTTAAATGCTATGCTCGACAAGTCAGCCAGCAGGCTGGACACCACAACACTAAGGACGTTCCTATATGAAACAATGGCCATAATCAATAGCAGACCATTAAGCAGTGAGCATCTGCATGATCCTACCGGACCAGAACCGCTTACACCTAATCATATACTTACCATGAAGTCGTCCATTATTCTGCCCCCACCTGGACAGTTTTGTAAAGAAGACTTGTATCTACATAAAAGATGGAGAAAGGTCCAGTTTCTAGCTGATGAGTTCTGGCAGCAATGGAAGCGTGAGTACCTTTTGAACCTCCAGCAGAGGCAGAAATGGCAAAGACCATCACGTAATTCACAAGTAGGAGACATTGTGATTTTACAAGATGATGCACCAAGAAATGAGTGGAGACTCGCAAGAGTAATGGAAGTTTACCCCAGCGCTGATGGAATGGTGCGAAAACTAAAGCTTCTACTAAGTGAAATTACGTTAGACAAAGGAACACCACATACTAGATTAGTTTATCTAGAGAGACCTGTTCATAAAGTGGTGACTTTAGTTGAAGCTACTTAAGTTACAAGCCCGACATTAAGTTCACAACCATGTTAACTTGCCTTTGCAATGCTATCACAACACTTCAAAGGAAAACCCCACAGCTCAAGTTTGTGTAGTTTGGTGGGAGTGTAAGTGTTGCTGTTTAAAGGGTTTTTTTTGTACGACTCATCACTTCTGTTCATGAGTGGATATTTCATTTCCTATGTAAACTCAGTTTAAAGTGCATTAGACTTCATATTTTGTGTTCAGTAATTGGGTGTGGCCCCTTTAAGAGACTGTGACTTCTCTGTAACAAAATCTCATGTGAACTCTATGTAATCTCGCGAGATTTCACCACACGTGGAAGATACAGCTATTGTGTGAGCAAGGAGAAGCACAGAACCTTGCTAATGCTAACAGAACTATAGTTAAAGAGTTAAAAACAGAAAAACGGTGTTAAAGTGGCATCAATGGACAAAGAAATCTCTTTTCAGGACAAGCAGCCAACGAGGTATTTGTTTATTTGTGGGTTTCTTTTTTGCCAAAGCTAAATGCTGTCTTTTGTTTGCTATTTTAAGTGAATTTGTACTTGTGTATTTTATTTAAAGTTCTTACGGCGTCGAGAGGTGTGGATAAGATGTTTGAAGACATGCCTGCTGAATAAACGCCTGTTGCAAGGAACTGGTCAGTGTCTGTGATGTTTTGAAGAGAGCTACAGTATTCATGATATGAACATGATGTGATCAAATTGACCATCACTCTCTAAAGAAAGTTGCCAGAATAACTGGAACTTTGAGAATTTAACTTCAATTTGTTTTCTTACATTCTGTAATATTAAGCTGTCATGTCAACGGATTGATGAAAAGACAAACTGTCGGCACGAGGCCACATCAAAGAGCGCGACATAAAGCAGCATCAAGCTGCCAACAGTCAGGGTTCTGTCTCCTCCCTGACGAGGCTTCCTGCCATCGCTAGCTAGCCCGGGGCTTCTAAAATGAGAATGAGGAAGAGAAGACGTCTCATGCTTGAAGTCATGAACTATCAGAGTTATCTCAAAGGTCAGCTCAAGTTTTACATGAAGCATTGTTTCTGTTTTCAGTCATTTTGAAGAGGATATTTTCCACATTATGTGTGATCCTTCTTCTGACATACAGCAGAGGCATTTCGTAGCTTCCTGCCTAAATGGTGCTAACTGTGGACATGTTTATTATCAAATCTAAAATGAAATGAAAAAAGCTTAATAAAGACTGTACACAGAGAAAAACTGTTAGAATTTACAGAAACATTTGAAACAAACTCCATCACAGCTTCATGTTTATGCTAAATCAGATTAGCACTAGCAGCTATTAATCTAAGTTTAGAATCAGAAACAAGGGAAAACAGCAGGAATATTTACTAACATGTAGATTTTGAGAGTTAATCCTATTAAAATGTTCTAATTTGAGGTTTTCTGACATAAAGAAAAAAACTCCTGCAAGGAAGAGCAAACATACATGTTCAAAGTTGCTGAAACTGTTTACTACTGAGTAAATAAATTAGTTAATGAGTCTCTGAGCTGACCCTTCAGGGAGGAATTCAACCAAATCCCATTAGTCTTTCATATCAGTGAAATGTTTAGTTAAGTATTAGTCAGGGCTGCAGCAGTTAAACTTGAGGCTGACAGCATCCATATCAGCAGGAATGTTGATGTCATGGGGTCAAACGGGACATTAAGCTGCTGGAGAAAGAAGAAACATTCATCACTCCGATGGGGGACTATTCTGGAGCGGTGTTAGGTTGACTCACACACTGGGAGGAATGCCGAGCCTCTTTGCTAAAAGGTCTCAGGCAGCGTAAGGCCTCGGACCTCAATGTGAAAGTTTCCAAACTGTAGAAAGGAGCTGCTGAGAGGTAGAGAGTGGAACAAGACCAAGTACATGTCAGGGCTCACAGACCCTGCCCAGCTTGAGACAGGTGTGATTTTTCATCCGTTTCTGTGCTTTTTTGTCCTCCTTAAAGTGTATTTCAACCTACAAATTGCATTTTGATGCAGGGTGAGTGACCGTCTGTGTAGCCGGCAAGTTTTAATACCAAAGTGTGACTTTGAGACAATGCAGTGACTGAAAGGAGGAAGTTCAACAGGTAGAGCTAGTTAAAAAAACACACCCTGCACACAAAACAGCATGCAAGAATAAATGTAATTGCAGGGCTTCAAAGCAGCAGTTTTACTCTCTTCTAGATGCAATGCATATGCAGGTTTGATCCTATAGCATCTTCCTAAAATCATCTTGGATTTTAAAGCTTCCCACAGGTTTAGTGAAAGGCAAAGATGGAGAAACAAAACCTTACATGACTTTAAGAAATGCATTCTTTATAAAGCGCCATTTAAATCCCTCTCAAGGCATACACAGCTCAGGATATAGAACGATTCCATAAAAATATTCTGATCAAAACTCCCTGAGAGGCAGAGTGAGTCAGAATTCCCTCACAAAATTGCTCCTGACTGTAAACACATGGGATGACTCTGCTTTTCCAAACACTGGAAGTAGCTTGATACCCACAATAAACTTCAACAAAGAGGCATTCATCGCACCAGTTACATAAAAAGCTGACATAAACTTCACGTTATGCACAAAAAAAACACCAAGCAATGGGAATGAGTTTTTCAAGTTAGAACTAAATATGCCCAGCTGTAATATTAATAAAAATGTATTATTTGCACATAACAAGAACATTACATTCAATGGTTTTAACCAGAGGAACGCTTCATTTCACAGGACTGAATAGGACTACTGCCTCCTGGTGTTAGGTTTGATCCTAGACTCATTGTTGAATCTGATTCAAACCCACAAAGGCAGATGTTGCTCTGTGTCGTTTATCATGTCAGAAACTGTTTCACTGATTTACTAAACGCAGCATGCATCATCAGCACATTTCCTCATCATGCATACTGTTTGTTAACATGCCAATTTGAGGATAATATTCAAAGATCTCAAGACTAAACACTTTTTAAAATCTTAGTGGTTTGTAAACGTATACTCCTAGCACTGTAAAGACATTTTCACAGCAGAAAACCTGGTTTAGAGAATCCTTCATATGCAGCTGGGTTCTGGGTTGTTTCGGGTCACTCTCACATCCTGCTGTTAAACTTGACAACATTGCCATCTAGAGAACAGGAGCAGAAATATCCAGGCTCCATTTAATCCCACCTGATACAGGTGACATCACACAAATCCTCTAAAAATCCCAAACTTCTCTTTGAGCAAGCACTCTGTATTAATTAAAAAATAAATAAATAAATAAATATATATATATATATATATATATATATATATATATATATATATATATATATATATATATATATATATATATATATATATATATATATATATACAAAACTGCATTTTAATTTATTAATCTAAAATGTATTAAATCAGCTTTAGTTTCCTGAACAAATGTACCAAACCATGAGTTTTTTTTAGCAGAACATTCCTTATATAGTTGCTTTGGATGCCATTAGAGCTGATGCATATGAGCAGATTGTTAGTTTTTGTGTAAGCTATTTTAAAAACCTTCCTAATAGATGGTAAATGGTCTGATTGAAAACTGGTCCACGAGAATATAAAAACATTAGCTGTAACATCAGTGTCTAAGCTGCCTGCACTGCTTCATGTAGAAAGACAAAAGCTGTAGATTTATTGTTCCCCTTCTCAGATTTTGTACTAAATGAAGCTCAGTTCTTTACAAACAGCTTTGAGCTGCATCCAGAGGAACCAGACTGCTGGTCCAGATCAATCCTCTCCTCCTGCTAATAACCAAGTGGTTACAGAGCGTCTTTCTGTTATCTGTACAGAATGTTTGCACAGAGTTTAAAAAACAAAAGACCTCATGACTGGAACTGTTAAAGTGTAGACATCTTGTCTAATTGATTCTGATAAAATGCTGATTATGCGTTTTAATTGTTCTTCCTGTCCTTATCTGTACTGATGTCTGTGTGAAACAGTTTTAATCTCAATGACATTTTACTGGTTAAATAAAACAAGTTTTGTTTTGTCCTGTGTGTTTAACTTTCAGTGCAGTTACACACCAAAGGGGGTTTATCGTCTGCAACAGAGGACACCAGCTCTTGAACTTTTCCTCACAAGTCATTCCTGGATCTGTTGGAATTTTTTCCAACTGACACTTCCCTTCAAAGGCCTGCTGCCAGACCCTGGATCTAATTGAATGGGAGGACTGTACAGGAACACAATGACCTGTTCCTTTTTCTTTATAGTGTTCAAAGGAAAACCAGTTTAATACAAGCAAACACGATCAGGCTACATCAGTATCCTTCAGACCGTTTAATCAGGAGAAAATTATTTTCTTCTCTTGTAAGATCAGAAAGCATAATAAATCTGATCAGCTACATTATAACCACTGTGAGCTCCTCTTAAAGATAAAACAGGACTGACTCATCTAGTCTCCTGAATGTGTGCCTGCCTGGTCTGAGCCTTTCCAGTCTTCATGTGGGGGATTAGTCCGGAACATTCCACAGATGTTTGATCTGGAGCACCAGGCGTGATCCTGAGCTCCTCCAATCATTTTATGGTCCGGCTCAACGCCTTATCTTGCAGAAAGAGACCACTGAGTTTCCTTGGTGAGCAGCACTGTTTCAGCAAGTGGTGTGTGTCCAAAAACAAAAACAAAAGAAAAGCATTTACAGGAGTGGCAGACTTTATGGATTCACTGCAGAACAAGAACCAATGCACCAGTTTCCTGTAGATGATTTCAACAGGGTACAGGCGTGTACTGGTGACACTTTAAATAAACATCTGAATTTGGTCCTCAACATGAGCTGTAGCTTCTCCAACAGGTCAGAGGACACAGGTAGGTCAGCCTACAAAGCCTCCACGAGTCTCAGGTCAACCTTCAGTTGATTTCTTTAAACACGTCTATCAGAGCTGCAGTTAGGAAGAAGCTTCATTTCATTCTGTTACTGCAAATCTCACACTTTTGTTTACACTTATATCAATTTCTAGTTCAGAATTATAAAATCCTTTGACCTGTTAGTTTGATCAAAAATATAAAGTAGAAAAATGTAAAATTAGTAACTTCTTCCATTAAGCTAATGAGCTCATTACTTGAGCTTAGCATTGTTATTAGTTCATCAACATTGAGATAAGTGTCTGCAACCTTATAATAGCGTTCTTTTTGTTCAGACATGTAAAAGGTAAGTTCTTATTTACCTTTTGTTTTGACCGTTGACTGATGAAGGCTGCAGTTGAAACATGTCAACATAAAAATGTCTGAACAAAAAGAACGCTATTATTTCGTTAAAGGAAGACATGAACTTCATAAAATGTCTGCAACCTTGTTGTAATTAAAAATAAACTAAAAACTTAAATATGGAAAATAAATGTATTTTGATTCATTAAAACTTAAAGTGTGCTCTTTGAACACGACGGCATGTCGACCTATTTTAGCATCAGAATTAAATTATAAACCTGTAAATAATCATGACAGTTTTGTAACTGAACAAATTAAAACTATTCATTTTAAAGGTTGGTTAAATTGCTTCTCTCAGTAGTTTAACTCACAGAAGACACATGAAAGCAACTGATTTTTATCACTTTAATTTTATAGGGGAACCACAAGTACTTTAAAAGAAGGTTATACAGCGCTGTACATCTGGGAGCAGTACTGACTGACTTTGAAAGTCATATCTTCTCCCTTTAAATACTATTCTTTAAATGTTCTATAATCTTATAATGATACAGTGATACAATAAAAGCTTGTAACTGGTCCTGCAGCTTTACCGATATGTCGATGTTGGGACTGTTATTTCTTGTTTAGGGTTTTATTTATTTTCCAAAAAAAGGAAAATTAAAGTTAGATCCAAAACCATACGACAGGCAGAAACTGCCAGGCTGAAATCCTGTAGAACTCCCAATTCACTCACACAATAGAGAGAAAGAGAGACAGAGAGGGAAAAGGAGAAAAAGATACAATTTTTAATGTTCTGAAGGCTGGTCCGTGATGGAAATGGCCATCAGTTCTTAGTGAGGTCCAAAGAAGCACAAGTGATGGTTTGTACTTTCGGAAACCTCGGCTCTTACTCTGCCCGACTGCCGACCCGCTCGAAGACTCACTTCCACAGCTGTGTGCTGAGAGTCTGGCCAGATCCCGCGGTGGCCCAGCCACCCATAGCTGGAGGGGGCTGACCGAAGGCCATCTGGCCTCCTGCACCGTTCAGAGTCAACCCTGACATCTGTTGGTTCACCTGAGGATGTTACAGAAGGGAAACATCAGTTAGGAATCTGAATCAGACTCAGATTTTACTACAGCACAGACCGAACTATTCTCAGAAACTGATTACTGTAGTTTCATAGCTGCTGTGTTAAAAACCATTTTATCATTGGGCTGCTGTTGGAGGAATGCTGAAGAATTTCCAAGAATTTATGCAAATGTTTAGTTGGAATCACACTGAATTGGTACTTTTGTAAATTGAATAAATGGAGACATTCATGCAACATTTGTGTCAATGTCCAGCCAATCTTTTCATCACAATTTAGAAACAAACTGTCTAAATTTATTTGCCATTTAACTTAGTTTTATCTGTAATTTTGTCACGCTCTGAATGTCAGATACTTTTTTCTTCCCACATCTTAGTTCCAGAGTTTGCCGACCTCTCTCAGATTTGTCTCACATTTCCTGTACTTTCTGACCTATGGACACCTGTGAAGACTATGTGAGATGTTTGAGAGAAATCTTGCAAAGTTTTGGAACATGTTCAAAATTCTCGTGACACAAGAATGAGGCCTTGAAACTTGTGAGGAAATTGAGAACTTTGGGAATGTTGTGAGACACTTGTGAAACTCCCTCCTGAAGGCAGATAAAAATTTGTAGCAGCTTGATGACAAACTGGGTTTAGTCTACTGTTTACATTCTGTGCTAGTAGCACTGTTTTACATTTTAGTTTTAGCAGCCAGTATTCAAAGAAACGAGACCTGGTTTCATACTACTCCAAACCTTCCTGATACTTGAGCCTTCAAGGTAATGTTTCTGCCATCTACTTCTATAAAACATCACAAATAAAAATGTTTCTTTTACAGTGTAACAATGACTTTTAGTTCATTCTCTTCAAAAAAACTACATGTATTATTCCTCAGCTGTGAACAGTAAATACCCTTCCTTTGTTCATTACACATAGACACACACACACACACTGAGAGAACAGTGTTAGCTTTCTTTAGTGAATGTATTCAGGATACATAAATCAACACTCCCTTTAATCCTTTATGAAAGCGTGTGTGAGAAGGATTAGGGACACAAACCTAATCCTGAGACCGTTTTGTGCTGCCATCTAGTGGCTGCTGGATGTTACATCCACACACTGAAGGCACGGCCCTTTAACGCACAGTCCCATCTGGGTTGTGAGTTAAAATAAACCCATCAGAGGGGCCACACACAGCAACACAAACCACAAGCCTATGATGCAAGTTTCAATGTAAAGATCATTTAAAAATAAAGTCATGCAACTTTAAACGAATCAGAACAGCTCAACCGATCTCCCTACCTGACCCATGTTCCACTGGGCCTGTTGGCCCGGTTGGATGGTGTACATGCCCTGAGCAGGCACCATGCCTGCAGGCATCGCAGCACTCTGTGGTCCCATCATCCTGGGGGCCATGCCCATCATACCAGTAGTAGGCGGATTCCCCATGAAGCCGTTCGGCATCGTCACCCCAACCATCATGCCCGGTGTGGGTCCCATCATGGCCGCTCCGCTCTGAGCCATCATGGCTCCCATGACGGTGGTAGGTGGCACAGCTGTGCCCATACCAGGAAAGGCCTGGTAGCCAGCGGTGGCCTGGACTGGAAACTGCATCTGAGAGGGGCCCATGAACATACCAGCTGGTGGGGAAAGAGGACAAACAGAATTTTTAAAAGTAAAGATCAGGATGACTTTTTAAACTTTGATCATGGTTATCAGAAGAGAGTCTGAGCAGAATTATTTTGGGGAAAAATCTCATTTATAAGAGAGTCCTGACCAAGACAGGCAGCAGCTCAATCAGCACGACGATGATCAACACACAAAAACAAACGGACATTAAGATGATCAGCAGAACTAATTCAAATGAATCAGATGATGAACTCAGTGGCTTTGTGCAGCAGAGTCAGTAACAGAAATCATACACTCACAACATCCAGATGTTTGAGTTTCTAAAATGAAATCCATGTGGGAACACGGCTAAATACAGACGAGAATCTATTTGATCTTTATGGTTTCATTTCTTGTGATGTTACTGCATTTAAAAATCTGTTTCCAGAATGTGAAGACAAATAAAGAATCAGCAGCAGAGTCCGTCACACACCTACTGAAGAGTTCTGCAGGTGGAGTAAATTCAATGTTTCAGCAGGAAAACTCAACATAACTGACTAGTCTGCACGATTCTCTTTCCTTCATCCACATAATTTAACCAGACATCCAAACAGAACCTGGAGGTTGAAGCCAAAACAAATCAGTTAAAACCTCCATGTTGGGGAATTATCCTGAATAAAAATAAAAACACACCTCAGCTTTTTCACTTTCATTGATTTAAGTGGGTTTTTAATCTGCTGCTGCAAATATTCATATTTTTAATGTTTAGTTGTATTTAGTCATTTAAAGCAGCTATCTGGATTATTTTTCTATGTATCAAAGTTTTCTAAATGTTTAATTAAATGATATTTCAGGTCTAAACTATGATCTATGGTTAGAGTTCCACAACATGTCATTCTGATGAAGACCCTCCTTCCTCCTATAGGCTCCTTTGCATTATTTCTGGCCGCCGAACTTTTTCCAGCCAATAAAATTCAAATTTCAGCATTGTCGGCTTTCTGTCAACGTGCACGCGCTTTGAGCAAACCTGTAGCAGTAGGGGGCGCTCTCATACAGGACGCTCCGTGTGTTTCTCTGTTTACCTCTCAGCCGTTCATGGAGGAGTCAGAGCTGATTTCTACTAAAAACCTACCCATTCCCCAGCTAATGACGGATTTATTTTTAAACCTTTCACCTCACGGAATGGCAAGGCTTGCCAAGGATGCACGTTTATTTTGGTCAAAAAGTTCATCCAGGGCTGAGTCATTTCTGTGTTGAGCTACAGAGTACAGCAGCAGCTCGCTGCTACAGAGCTACGTATCAGAACCAGCAGGAACAGAGAGGGCTCATCAGAGCCTGGTACAGTGTTGGAATGTGATTTATGAACTGTGAGTGATTAAACCCTACAGTTTGAGCTGCACAGATTATGCCCAGCAACGTAATGCACTGTGTGCACGTGCACGCACGCGCGTGTTTTGAGTTGTCGTCGTAGGACGTTAGATTAAAAAAACTGCTCTCTTGATGAAATAATCCACAATGCGGCTTTAATGTTTAAAAAACACCATTGATTGTGCTTCACTTCTCTAAAACTGAAGGAGACGGAGACGTTTTGTTCTTTTTTCTTACAGTCCATGTTTGGCTTTGCGATGTGAACAGATATTTACCATAAAGACCAATTTTATCAACCCTTAAAAGTGTAGGTGTATCTTTTAAGTACTAAAAACTGACAAGTGTCTGGTGAGACACCCTAATGTTATGAACTCAATAAGTTCTTTATTTACATTTAGATTTTGACAATTAGAAGCACAATAATTGTACTGCTGCTTCTTCAAGAACAATATAACATGATTTTACTTCTTTTGCATTGTATTCTGTTCATGTTTAAGAATTTCTAAGCCAATAATAAACATTCATCGTGACACTGGTATATAATATCTTAGCGTCTGATTATGAAGAATTTAAAGAATGTGGGTCCTCACCAGCGGGGGCCTGCTGCGGCATGTTGTTGGTTCCATACAGGGAAAGAATGGAGTCCTTGGACAGAGGCTTCTTGGCCCCGTCCTCAGTTTTAGTGGTGCTACTGCTGTCACTGAACAGGTCCAGCTCGCCCTGTCCTGACCCTGAGCTGGCTCCGCCCCCTACCACTCCTACAGCTGGAGGTTGTGTTGGAGTGCTGGCTGCGTTAGTGGAGCTCACCTGGAAGGAGGAACAAGAGTTTAAAGTTTCCCTTGGATCAACAAGGCTATTCTTTTTACCAAACATAGAAAACGACATCAATACATCAGCATCTCAGCTTTTATTCCCTGGTATTCACATCTAGGTCATTAAAAATATGGAAGATATCACATTTTGTGTCAACTCATCCATAAAAACAAACAAGGAATGAATTCATGAGGAGAAAGAAGTGGAAGGTTTTGTAAAAGGTCTTCTCAGTTTGCACCACAGCAAGTAAATCTGTCCATGTTTGTTAATCAAAAAAATAAAATCATATTCACAGCATTCGTTAATATAAAGTGATAACTCTGATCTGAGATGGAAAAAGGTATAAGAAACTGTCCTGATGAGCATCACCAGCTTTTAGATGATTTATTAATATTATAACCAACATGAACTGTTAATAAAGTGAAAGCTTCCATTCAAGTTATATTTTAATGTTTAATCAAGCTTCTCTTTCATTTGAGTTCAAAGTGTTTTACTATCAGAGAGACCGTATCGGGGCTTTAATGGCTATCATTTGTCTTTTTTTTCTTTCAGCACTTTTAATTACAGTTTTACAACTTGGAAACCATAACCGAGGATCAGAAGACTGAACTGATTAGATCTGAGCAGGGGAGTTCTCTCTGGTTTTCACCTGAGAAAACTGAGCTGTGGATGAAGACGATGGAAGGGGGTTGGACACCATGGGGCCGAATATATCCAGGTCATTGTTCTGACTTGTGCTCGTGCTACCATTGTTAGTCGATGCTGCAGCTGGTGCATCTAAAACAGAATAAAGGACAAACGGGTTTGACAGGTAGAGGGAAGACATTCAGTAAGGCAGTTTCACTCAATTCACTGACAATTTCCAAATATTTTATCTACTTTATTAAAAAAGACACAAAATATAATAAATCTGATTAAAACTTAAAGCTTATTATAGGTTTGTTGTGTTTACCAGAGTCAACTTTAGTAAAGTGAGAAATGAGACATTTAAAAAAAAAAGAAGAACATTTCTCAAATAATAACCTGTTCTTTAAATTGACAATATGTACATTTTTCCCAACAGCTATCAAAACAACAACAACACACATTTACCAGCTCGGACAATGCTTAGAGAGATTACAATTGTTTTTTTGTTTTTTTGCCTAAACATGGATTAGTGACATAAGTTCTAGAGTAAAATCTGGTTTCATTCGGAATGACCTGGTTCACCTCCTGCATCTGTTTGTTTTGCTGTTTAACTGATAAATGTTCACACTTAAGGCCCATTCATTCTCCACGAGAAGAAAGAAATTTGTTCTCTCTGGGGAGCGCCGAGAACAAGGAAAAAGTTTGTTTCGGCAGGGAGCATTCATACTCCCCGAGAACTCAGCTGTCGAACTGCTTCAGCAATGTGTCAAATGGGTGTGCGTATCAGGTGTGTGTGTGTGTGTGTGTGGAGGGGAGGGTGTGTGTGTGTGTGTGTGTGTGCAGTTTAAAACGATTTGTCCTCACTACTTGAGGAGGCATACGGGTCTACGGCGAAAACTCTCACGGCCTGCCCCGGTCCGCCTACAGCGGGTCGATCCAGACCGTGACTCCTCAGGTCCGTCAGCACAAAGCAGCACACAGCAGGCGCCGGAGCGGTTAACGGAAAAACGTTAACCGCTACTCGCAAAACCACGCTCATCCTCCCTTTCTGACCAATCACAGCAGTTGTTCTCGGACATCCTGCCGAAAAAAGTTCGGCCCAGCTGATGTGCACAAGAACAAGCCGTTAGCGCTGCCGAACTGGGTCTGCGAGAAGAAAATTCTTTCTTCTCGTGGAGTATGAATTGGCCTTTACTGTATGCTTATACACGGCTTTCTTAACATCTCACAACCATGATGTAATGGTAAATTAAATAACCAGTTAAATAGAGCATGTAGGTTTTCATCTTGTTATCGGATCACAAACAGCTGTCTACAGGACAGAGGTCTCCACCCGACAGTCTTTTCATTACTAGAGGGTTTAAATAAAGTCTGAAACAGCAGCAACCACTTGTTGCTTATCATGGAGAGATGTTATCATTGCGACCTTCAGCGTTCTCCTCCTGTAGCCACGTTGTGCAGTATTTTTTTCTCACACTACACACAGAGCCACCATAAATGTCTAAATCTAAACATGAAGCTTTCAAAAGAAACAAGAAGTTAGCTGTCTGAGGTCAGCAGCTTCAGCACTTCCTCTTACTATCTCACCCAGTGGTGTCTGGCAGAAAGAAGCAGGAAGGATGTTTAGATTCTGAAGCAGAGTGAACAAAGTGAAACTGCTTGAGTTGGATGTAAATAATGTGCTGCAGGAAGCCTGCTGTGTGGACTGGTGACACTGAACTGTATCCTGAAGACAACTCATCCATAGTAACATGTAACCTAATAGGTTACACCAATAAAGTAAATCAACATAAAGTAAAGTAAATTACTGGCAGCATAAAAACCACCAAGTAAATGATACAAACAGTCATAATTCAATCAAGTGAGAGAATAAATAAGGAATGATGTAGCATTCCCACTTTATGACAGTTTAACTACACTGACAACAAGTTTATAGTTTTTAAACTGACAATAAAAAGAAAAGAATATATAGTTTGACATCATAAGTGGCCTGATGTCATAAATAACGAGTTTATACATTTCACACTCACCAAGTCCTAGTAGGTTCACAGAAGGTTCTGAAGTCTTAGCAGGGCTCACTTTGGGAACAGGCCTGGACTCTTCACTCTAAAAGTAATTTAGAACAATCTCAGGACAATCCAGTAAACAAAGCAAAGATATTTGTTTATTTATGCAGCAACGAGCAGGTGAGACTTACCTTGGTGTAAGAGGACACCTTGCTCCCTCTGTCTGGCTCCCTGTCTTTCTTACTATCTTTTGGCTGAAAAGTCACATAAAAAACAGAAAAGTTAAAATCTAAATTGATTTTTTTATTTAATAGAAAGGGTTTATTTGGTACGTACACTACTCCCATTGATCACATTCTTGTTGTAGTATTTCTTCTTCTCATATTTATCCCTGATGAAGTATTCAACAGCTCTGGGATCAGGGTTAAGAAGCAAAGCAAAAAAAAAAAAAAAAGCAAAAGGAAATAACCCGGTATGTTTGAGTCTGTTAGGTTTGAGTCTCTGCTGGTAGAAAAGGATACTGGTCTGTTTGAGGTCGTCTGAAGTTATCTGGAAGGTTGGCCTCATAAAGCTGCCTGGCCTTGGTGTTACCCATTTCCTGTATACTCTAAAACAAAGAACAATGAAAAAAGATTGAAATGGCTAAATTAGTAATAATAATAAAACATGTAAGAGGCATTTCAGATTCACTATATGGTGATTATCTGATCACAGCTTTGACCCATGCACGGTAAAAGAGTGATCCAAGACTACCACCTCAAACAAGACAGAGGGAAAACAGATTCCAGATTCAGATTTGAACTGGTCACCACAAAACCTCAGGGTTTGTTTCACAAAGTTTGAAAAACAGTCTGTGCTGCAAATTAAAGGCATGGTGTAAATCAGAGAGAGGTGTTCATCATCAATCATGATGAGATCACTGACAGGAAACATATCAGACTCTTTTTGCTGCTTTGTAAAGTTGTGTTCATAAACCAGAAAAAAAAAAGAATTCTGTGTTTCTGATTTAGATTCCAATCACTTGCTGATTCTTTGGTGCATGTTTAGTATTTAGTTATGTATGAATGGCTGATCTGGGCTGATTTTTTACATCTACAAACCCAAAAGTATCAAATTGGATTAATTTGGAGCTTTGATCAAATACTTTTTTGAAATTATTCTGACTTCAGTGTTCATGTTTAAAGTATAATCAGTTTATTTGGGAAATAGCAAATTATATAAATGTAAAATACCAACTGAAAACTTCATAATAAAAGGGTTGTCCACTTGGAAGTTAAAACTGTTGTAATACAGAACTTGACCGTTTTGTTAATTTCTAGGGTGTAACGCAGAGTTATAATCCATTTAAACTGGAAAATAAAAACAGCACCATAAAATAAGCCAATGATCAGGCTCAGCCAAAATACAGCTCAGTCGGTTCAATATGTGATTGACCAAACTGAAAGTCTTATTTCAGATTTATCTGTTCAATCTATGAATGCACCACTGAAAAAAGCCATGAACAAAAAAATCTGGCATTTTTCCAAGTCCATGAACACACTGTTGATAAGCTCTAATTGATGCTAGCAATAACAGATCTTCCATCAGGGCAGTTTCTCTTCCAGAAATAAAATTTTCAAGTTAATGAAAATTAAACTTTACATTTAAACAACAAATTATATTTCTCTGAGACAAATCTGAATTGGAAAAACATGTTCGAGAACAGTGGTTCACAAACATTTTGGCTTCTGACCCACAAAATAACAGTGGCAGAGACTTGTGACCCCAGCCATCACTGGCAAAATCTACAAACACCTCTAATAAACAGATTAAACAAGGATATAATGACAACACAAACATCTACAACTATTATACCATGCTTATTCAACTGTTTATAACAGTTTGTAGGGCAAATAGATGGTATTAGCAAGGATTTTAAATTCACTTTTAGTTCTGGAGAACATCCCAGGACCCTCATTTCTTGTTTGAGGACCCACAGTGGGGTCCCGACCCCAACTTTGGGAACCACTACGGGCTGTGCAAGAATCATAAATCAGTATTGGCCCTCGAAACTTAAATGTACTGGAAAATTATATTTAACAAATGCAAATGGAAATCATTTCAGAGCTTGTCTCTGGCACAAATTAAAATAATTCAGTGTATAAGTTGTACTAAAAAACAGGACGTGTTGTAAAATGTAACCGTCCCAATATTTTAGTAGAATGGTTGTATGCAAACACTTCATGTTCCCGTTTCTATACTATTTGGGTTATGTGGGATACAGCCTACAAGACGCATAAGGTGTGAGATCTAGAAAACAATACCTGGATTTGTTCTGTGGTCCATTGGTCCAGGTTGACAGATTTCACTCTGGATATGTGTACTCCCAAGTTCCTGTGGATTCCCGCACACCGGATGCAGATAAAAACTCCCAGATTCCAGGATGCCCATCTGGGACCTAATGAAGTTTTAAAATCCGTGAGACTTGAGATATGCCCGAGGAACAACAACACAACACAACATGTATGATCTTGCTGGGACTTTTAAGTGCCAAAGGGAAGCTCGGCATTCTTTACAAATGCCTCAACATGAAACCCAGAGTCGAGTTTCTTCCACAGAACAATCACTGTTTGTTAAACCCGCGTATGGAGAAGCAGAAGGGGAGCTTAGGTGGATTTACAGAAGTTAGCTCGCTGGTTAGCAACTTAGTTTAGCTTCGGGGGGAGAAATGTCAGCTGACTAGCCGGAGCCGTTTACATCTTAGCCAGTTAGCATATATAAGCTAAATAACATTGTTTCGTTGTTGTTAGGCAGCATTCGCGTCCTAAATGATACAGCTAAAGTCTGAAACGAATATACTGAACCGGTCTCCGGTGTGAACGCCGCACCTTTCGCCTCGCAGTCGGCGCAGTACTTGTTGTCTTCCTCCCTCAGCATTTTGGACAGGATGGCCTGGTGCTGCTCGTTTAGTTTCTGGGCCTTTTCTCTCTCCGAGCGGGTCGTCATGTTCACGGCTTTAGCGGGACCTTCTTAATTAAAAGAACACGATTTAAATCAGTCGTGAGTCGAGAGAATTTTCTGATAAAATATCATAATCAGAGGTCTGAAAAGCCTCCGACTGCGATATGAAAATACCCGGAACCGGAATCTCCACTCCGCCCACACAAGCGAGAGCTGACGCGGCGGACGCACAGGATTGGACATGCGTCTTGACGTCACATGGCGCACTAGATTTCTGAAAAATGACTTTTTACAATTTCCAGAGCATTTTATTGAAATAAGAACGTATCTGAAAAACCGATATATGCACTATAAATTTTCCAGTCATCATCCGTTGATTAAAAAAATGTAAACAATATATTTTTTTCTAATATTGAAGATGGATTTTTATATAATATATATAAAACGAAAAAAATGAATAAGTTAAAATAGCCCCCAATAACACTGTGGTTGAAACTTAAAATTACCAAGTTTTTCAGTGAGTGCCCTTTTAAAGGATTAAAAATAGAAATTTACCTTGTTTTTAAAAGTATATATATTTTTTACTTTAATTTAATTTCTTTCTTAATTTCCGGACTACTTCTTTCTAGACTTCTAGACTTTGCTCACTTTGAATGATGTCACCAGTGGGTATTGTCCTTACTAAATAAGTGTTAGAACATTACTTCCAAATAACCAAAATATCCCTTTATCTAAGGTATCTAAGGCAGTGGTTCCCAAAGTTGGGGTCCGGACCCCACTGTGGGTCCTAAACAACAAATGGGGGTCCTGTGATGTTCTCCAGAACGAAACGTGAAATTTAAAATCCTTGCTAATACCATATATTTGCCCCTACAAACTGTTAGTTAAATAAACATGGTATAATAGTTGTAGATGTTTGTGTTGTCATTATTTCCTTGTTTAATGAGTTCATTAGCAGTATTTGTGTATTTTGCCAGTGATGGTTGGGGTCACGAGTCTCT
>SSNR01000075.1:642354-691458 GCA_006937965.1 Callopanchax toddi
TATCAGTCATATCAGGTCCTAGAGGGCTGAACCAGCAGCTTCTCATCTGGAGGACTTTAATTATTTTACAGTTTATTTGTTCAGCGTTCTGATGGTCAGGCAGGCTGATATTGAGTGAGTGTAGCTGCGTCTGACTGTTGCTTCGTGTGTGTTGATTTCTGCAGTGAGACATGAAAACTCACCTCCAGCCCAGAGGTCGCGCTAGACTTTTTGGTTTTCCGTCTTTTTGACTGACAGGGTTTTAAAAATCCGGTCATAATCTATTTTTAGCCGTCACTTATTAATTTTAAAAATTATAATAATTACATTTTCAGTAGCATTATTACTCTAACACTGGGTCCATTTAGCACATAAACCCATAGGATTAGACTCTAAATTAGTCGATCAGTCAGTCATCAGATAGACATTTCTAAAAACTCCGTTTGGAGTCGAGCGCAGCGCAGCAGCAGGTGAGGTGGTCCTCTGTGTGCTCCGCGGGACTCTGATTATCGTATAATGTTAACGTTCATTATGAGATCATGAGAGAGAGAGAGAGGGATGAGGGGTTCACATATTTTTCATTGAGATACTCGGGGGGGGAAAACCTGGCGCTGATGTTTAATTCGGACCTCCTCGCATTTGGAGTCCAGTTCTATGTGCGCGCGGCTCGCGGAGCAGATTTTGCGTGTCAACAAGCCTCCACAGCCTATGAACGCTACTCTGAGAGTGCATTACAACAGGAAGTGTAGTTAATCAATATCTGATCGCGCTGAGCACCGGATTGCAAAGGGGCGTTTGAGTGGATCGGGTCTGACACCTGATGCGCTCTGGAGGACCAGTGTTCTTCTGTTGCAGAGTGCAGGACGTCTGGATCACAGGTCTGCACACAGCAGCACAGAACCTCAGTCTGCTGGGCTGCAGGTATTGGTTGGTGGAGATGCAGCGCTATTTCTGCATCCTTGGTTCGAATAATTAGTGGGGACAATTCAGTGATTTTCTATGGACGGGCAGGCGTGCGCGCAAACCTGTCAGAATGACCGGCGCCCTTCAGATCTTTCCGTCAAAGTAAAAAAAAAAAAAAACGGTAAAATACCGGAAATTTCCGGTCAACGCGACCCCTGCTCCAGCCACACCTTTAAATCCACCGTGTTGATGTATTTTAACGAGCTTCCTCTGGTATTTCCACGGTAGTTTTTGTTGCAGGATGCAAAGTTTAGATCACTCTGACGGAGTAAAGGTTCGGCAAAGGTGTTTTACTTTCAATGTCGGCGCTGAGGTCCGATACAACAACGAGGGGAGGAGAGACGCTACGCTGCACAGAGAGTCTGCAGGCTGCATTCAGGTGAACAGCTGTGAAATACGTTGTTCAGTCTTGACAGATGACGTTTATTTTTCATGGACATCACCCGATCCTGATCAGCAGCTGAAGCCACGCTGCAGACCGCCGGCTGCAGACCGCCGGCTGCAGACCGCACATTTTACAATGAATGCGCGGTGACGTAGACGGATTCTTCTTCTGGTCTGCGGCCTGGGAATCGAAACTAGAATCGAAAATTTAAAATTTAAATGATCTCGGGAGAACCGGACAGCTAGTCCCGGTTCCTATCGATGCTCGATTCTCGATGCCCAACCCTAGTGTTTATTTTGGTCAAAAAGTTCATTCAGGGCCGAGTCATTTCTGTGTTCGTCTACAGAGTACCGCAGCAGCTCGCTGCTACAGAGCTAAGTATCAGAAGCAGCAGAGACAGAGAGGGCTCATCAGAGCCCGGTACAGTGTGGGAATGTGATTTGTGAACTGTGAGTGATTAAACCCTACAGTTTGAGCTGCACAGTTTATGCCCAGCTCACAGACTGAAGAAATGCGCTGTGTGCATGCACGTGCATGTGACCACATGTGCGTGTCGAGGTGTTTTGGGGAGGAGCCGTTGGACGTTGGATTCAAAAACTGCTCTCTTGATGAAAGAATCCAGAATGCGGCTTTAATGGCTCATTTATGGACTTTGCACTCAAAAAATACTATTTTAAATCAGACACCTCACTTACTGCAAATATTCCAGCCTGTCTTCTATTAATTAGGCTAAAAAAGCTTAATAAATGGAGTTTAAGATGTCCAACAGCTTTTCTTGCATTTTAATTAATTATATGGATCTGAATATGAATCACACAGGTTTGTCGAGCATGATGTTGAGTTGACTGCCAGTGATGGGAACCGATCCCCTGAAAACCTGAACAAGAACAAGCAGGTATGGAGAATAAATGGTTGAATAAGATATGCTGGGTGCTTATAGAATGTTTAAAAAAGATGAGGTGTATTTTAAAAGGATTAGCTGACATAAAGAGAAATATAGATAAGCTTTTAAGAATGTTTAGAGGAAATAGCCTGTTTGAGCTAGACTACATCTCATTTGTGAAACTCTAACAAATGAAGAAATCTGAGAATAACTGAAGGGAAAAGGGCTTTCCTTATTGTTTTTTTGATTTTCCCTAAATATTGTTAGAAGGTAGTACTTTTGCATTATACTCTGTTCGTAAAAACAGATTCCAGAGCAGATTAGGTTTCATCATGTTTGAGTTGCTGAGGTGAAACCGTCTAGTCTCACACTGAACTCCAGAGCCAAACCTAAAGTTACAGCTCTAATACTGCTTAGGTGTACAGGCTAGTGTAAAGAAACCGTTTTCAAGGGTAAATCGTTTATTTAAGAGGCAAGAAAAAGAATCAAAATGGAACAAAAAATAGAATCTAAACAATGATGAATATTTTTTGTTGCTAAAGATATAGATGCACCAAATAATCATCTGAAATTGGTCAATATTCAGCACAATCGGTTTAATCTGTGATCAGCTGATCTGAAACGTTTGCCCGTAAATGCACCTCTCTCTCCCTCTCCCTCTCTCTCCCTCTCTCCCTCTCTCTCTCTCTCTCTCTCTCTCTCTCTCTCTCTCTCTCTCTCTCTCTCTCTCTCTCTCTCTCTCTCTCTCTCTCTCTCTCTCTCTCTCTCTCGGGCACCTACTTTCCTCACCTCTCATTCACGCGCCTTCGCTCACGTGTCGATGAGAAATGTCAAAGTATTCCTGCAGACTTCGTTTCCTCTGATTATTTAGGTAATCTGGGGTGATTTGTTTTGCTCTGGAGCTTCTAGGTGGACGACGTAGACTCTCTGACGTTACAGCGTTCAGGTTCAGACGTGAGATCTGCGTCGGCCTCTCTTCTCTAATATTAGCTTCCTAAACGAACTGTAACCACCACGATTTAGTTTTTATTTAGTCCATTCTTCCTTGTCCATCATTATTTAATTATCTAAACA
This sequence comes from Callopanchax toddi, assembly GCA_006937965.1. Classification (NCBI taxonomy): domain Eukaryota; kingdom Metazoa; phylum Chordata; class Actinopteri; order Cyprinodontiformes; family Nothobranchiidae; genus Callopanchax; species Callopanchax toddi. The sequence continues at coordinate 645,639 of SSNR01000075.1, forward strand.
CAGCTCCGTCGGACAATGTTAAAAAACATCGGGTCCGACGACTGTCCGACGTGTTTCTATGGTGATGAGGCAGAGAACAGCTGATCTGAACGTGCAGCTGATCAGTCCCCCAAACAAAGCCCATATGATCTAGTAACTATTAACTGGTTACTTTAGGATGAGAAACCAAACTACATGAGAATGACGTATTAAGAATGAAGGAGTGAGAACAGGAGGATAATCTGTGAACTCCATTCTCCTGTTATGGTAACAAAATATAATATTAATAATAATAATAATAATAAAAATAATAGTTTAGAATAGAATAGAAATCCTTAATTATCCCTCAGTGTGGAAATTCAGGTGCACAGCTGCAAAGTTACAGGCAAATCAAAACATAAAGATTCACATAAATATAAATAAAAAATCTGAATAACTACCTGACTGTAAAGTAATTTAGAGCCTAAACAATAATAACAGCATAATAAAATACTGCTCAATCATTAAAATGCCATACAGATCCTGATTCATAGAAATGTGAAACTGAACAGGATTCCTGAGTGAAACTAGACCAGCAGCATCCTGGGTCTTTAGAGTCAGACTGACTCAGTATTATGGTGGTCTGAGTGAAACTAGACCAGCAGCATCCTGGGTCTCTAGAGTCAGACTCACTCAGTATTATGGTGGTCTGATGTCGCTCTAGGAGTTGTGTTTATTACCTCTTGTTGCCTGTATTTTTAGTGTCTTTTAAACTGCTGACAGTTCTTTTCATTGACTTTTAGGCGAATCATTTAAGATATTTTTGCCTGTTGTTCTTATCTTTGAATTGTTCTGTTTTATTATTGTATTTACTGTCTGTATTTGACTTTGTTCAGCGCTTTGGACTGCTTTGATTGGTGGTGGGAAGTTGCTATATTAATCAATAAATAAATGAATGATTATTGTTTTTAAAGGGCTAAGTGGGAAAAAATGACCATATTCTGATCTAGTGTCTCATAGAGGTCACTATAATAACCACTATATTAAATAGATACAGATCTGCAGCACGTGAGGACATTGTCCTACGTGAGTCAAAAATGTCCTGCCTGAGATGGTCCCACGTCTGCCAGTTTGGCAGGCGTGGCTCAAAAGTTTTCGCGAACACTGACAGTATCAGTGCTTTAAGTGGGGCGGTACGGAACGGTACGCAGTACCGGGACTTCTAAATTTGACCCCTCAGCGTACCGGGACTTATTTCCAGCGTTCCGTCCGTACCGGGAGTTTTTTCGGTGTTACATCAATATAATTTTGAGCTTTTCCGGTGGCCGTAGTTACCTCATATTACGAGCAGCGCATGGCGGGAGGTGTGGAGGGCAAGCGCGGCGCAGGAGAAACGCAGGTGGATGAGAGAACTCATCTGTCAGCCGTATTTAGTGACTCCAGGAGGGTGGCAGAATTTGGTGAAACACCGTAGGAAAGAGGAAAAGCGGGGACTCGCGTCCCCTGAACGGACCACTCCATGATTGGCTCATAGCTCGGGCTGAGATAATTCTTCAAATTGGTATTAAAAGACAATAATTTACATATTAATGACGGAGAGCTCGCGCGCTTGTGGAGAAAAAAGCTGTGCGTCATGACGCAGGTGGAGAGGAGCAGCGTGCCATGGCGCAGTGGATCAGATAGGTGGAGGGAGGAGGAGCAGAGAGAGCAGCAGGTAGACTCTTTAGTAATGATCAGATCATTGTCAGTTATAAGTTTGTTATTTTTGGGCATAAAATGGACCAGAGTGTCAAAACAATGTCGACTTTTCTGTGTCTGAAAAGCAGTAAAAAAACAACTATTTGTCTCAAAACGTTATTTCAACCACAAACTAATTAATGGGGATCTTGTGCACAAGAACATATGTTTAATTATTTAAATATATATATATAAATAATAGATTTCTATTGGTATTGTAAATATATATCTATAAACAATAGATTTCTATATGATGGATGGATGGATGTCTACATGGTGCCTTCAAGTTTTTGTATTTTTTCATCCTAGAAAAAGTCAGTAAAACCCGTTTTTATCCAAATGAAGGAGATTTATGGTTCATTTTCTACAGATCAAGTAGCCATTAGCCCTCATCATCACTACAATGTGAAATTTACAGTCAATCAATGTGATCGGTATTGGTGATCGGCAGCAAAAAACGTGAACGGAGCGTCCCTAGTTATTATACATAATAACCTGATGAAGTTTAGATTTAAAGGTTGTAATAGATCTCTGTATACATACATATATATATATATGTATATATGATCTCGAACTAATAAGGAGAGTACCGGCACTTATTTTTTTCCACTTAAAGCACTGGACAGTATACATATATATATATATATATATATATATATATATATATATATATATATATACACACACACACACACACACACACACACACACACACACACACACACACACACACACACACACACACACACACACACACACACACACACACACACACACACAGGTAACTGCTGATCAGATATTTATAACAAATAATCAATCTGATTGTGCTGTGTGTGCAGACCCACCTCCAGAATGTCACTGAGTGAAATCAGGTCCTCGCTGATCTCATGTGCAACATTCTGAAAAATCAAAACAAATCTGTGAACTAACCCAGAACCAGAGTTTTGTCACAAACAGGAGAAACCTGCACCTTTTTCCTTTTGCTTGAAGTGGGATCACTTTGAGGCAGTTGGACATGCGTCTCCAGGACGTCACCCAGGGACTCCATCAGGCTTTCATGATAGGCCTTCATCTTCTTGATTCTATCTTTGGTGTCCAGCAGGACGCTGTTTCAACAAAACAAAACAAAAATTGTGTAAAGGGTTCATTTCAGCACACGCACATTCCCATTTTAAATAACTATATATTTTGTAAATTTAACATTTTTTAAGGTCATCAGCCTTCACACCCACTTGTGCTTTGATAAATTCTCCTTTTCCAGTTGAAGCTGTTCGATGCGATTATTAGCTGCTATTAGCACCTGCTTCTTCTCCTCCAGCCATTTCTGTTCTCTTAAAAACAAAGGAAATTCCATTCGGTCTCGGAGAACATTTACATGCTCTGATGAAGCAGAACAAGTTACAGAAAGGCTGCAGCGTAACAGAAAGGTTACTCACAGCTCTTTAGTCTCTCTCAGTTTGTCTCTCTTGGCTTCACAACAAGAAACAACCATCTCAAGTTCAGAGCACAGCTTGAGCATCTGAAGAGGCCAAAGACAGGAAATGGTCTTCATTTAAACAGCAAAGGATTTTAAACTGCTAATTTAGTGATTAATTATTGTTTATTTGGATTTTACACAAAACATACTTCATTTTCCCCAGCTTGAAGTAGAATTTCTGAATTTGCAGCCAGTACTGGGGAAGGAAAATAATTTTCAAATGAACTTCAATTTTAATGTAGTCATATTAAATATTGCATTTCAAAATAAAAGCATCAGATGCACTCCTATAGTTACAAAACAAGAAAATCTGATGTAAAATGTAGAACAATACAGTGGCTTTGATTTGCAATATTAATACTTCAGTTGTAAATATTTAAATGTAATTATATCACATCATTTATTGCAGTGACTTACAGCTCGGCTCCATTGAGAGCCACTGCTTCAGTTCAGCTTCTGTTGCAACCAGTCGGTTTACTGACTGCTGGAGATACATTTTCACAATCACAGAAAATACAACACATTTATACCGTAAGGGATGCATGTGTCTATATATATATATATATATATATATATATATATATATATATATATATATATATATATATATATATATATATATATATATACACAACTATAAAACTTTCAATAAATACATGTTTCTAAGTAAAATATCAACAACAAGAAAAATACTCATGCACAGTATATTTGACTAGAACTCATTCAAATGAAAGCCTCACCTGCACCGGTGGAAATTCTGATTCACTGAGTATAATTTCATTCTGAAGCTGAAACACAAACATTCATTACACACATTAAAAAATCTGTCAAAGTGAGACTCCTGCTGGAGGATGGTTGTTTTACCTTCTCCAGGTGGTTGAACTGTTCCTCACAGAGCTCCAGCAGCTCAGCCTGAGCGGCGTCTGATAACAGAGCTGCTGCCTCCCCCTCTGCTCCCCCCTCACCCTGACCAGAGACGAAACACACGCCGAAAAATGTCGACTTTTAGTATCTTTACAAAAACAGAAAAAGGGACACAAAAACACACCACAGTCTGTCTAAACTCGCGTTTCCTTTTAAATGGAGAAAATCTGAATCGATTTTGGCGCATGCTAGCTGGAGTGTTGTTTTGGATTTAAACGTAAAAAAGTCCCACATCAAACAACACTTATTAAAGTCATAATGATTAGCCAAACAGCGAAAAGTCTCACCATGTTTATAAAATCCACAAATTTTTCAGCCACTCGGTGGGAAACAGAAGCTACCTCCGTTTCAAAGAACCGCCAACTTTAATGACGTCATGTATGCGACGCAGAACGTGTTGAGGGGAACTAACGCTGCGCAAAACTTTGCAGGAAAAACCCTTCTCTACCGCTAAAGTCCAGCTTTAAAATATATAGCATAACGTCTGGCTGACTGTGATGATAGGGTTGTTTGTTTGTTTGTGTCAAACATAGACAGACAACAGATTTGCATAACGAAAATCAATTTTTAATGTTTGAAAAAGAGTAGGTAAGTATAAACTTATTCAGCCCTACCCCCTTCCTTTATATTTACTTTAGACAAAATAATTAATTTAAATTAAAAACAGAACAACAATATTTCTTTCTTAAGAAGAAACAACATTTTCAATACACAATTTATTTCAATTAAGGAATGCAAAGTCAACCTAATAAACTCATCAATATCTAGTGTTTTACCAAATGAACACAATTTATGTCAAAGGAGTTAGACAGAGCAAAGAGAGAGAGAGAGAAGAGAGAAACATTACTATTACCCAGGTTAACTGGATACAAACGTTTATTATAGATTGTTTATTTAGTCCTCAAGTCCTTATCGATGAATATTCTAAACGTGTTGTGTTTCTACTGCCAGTGTATTCTGTTGATGATCCAACTGGTGCATATCTTGACCAGGTCACTTTTACAAAAGGCCTTTTGGTAGCAATTTTTTTCTTGACAAAGAAAGGTGACACAATCTAAAATAATATGAATCTATGAAATTATTTATTTCAAAACTTTGTACTTTTTTTTTTTTTGCAGAAATATTCTTGCACGTGTGGTACATATTTCTGCAGTCCTATAATAATAATAATAATAATAATAATAATAATAATAATAATAATAATAATAAGTAATCCTATTCAGTTGCACATTTCTTTGAATTTGAGTCTGCTATTTTGTAATGATTGTATAAAATTTTATTATTATTAATGCTTTAATTTTCCCTCACTGTACTGTCTCTTATTTTACTTACATGTCTATTTCTATTCTATTCTATTCTATTCTATTTTGTTTGTTTTTAGCATACATGTTCCAACATGCTCATATAAACAAAATAACTTTATGAAAATAAATCTCAGTTTTAAAAAAATTGTGTGCGTGCATGTGCGTGCCCGCGCCATCTGTAGACGCCAGCAGGTGTCTCTGTTTGTCTCTTTTCTGCAGTTGACCGGAACCTTTTCTGTTTTACAGTGAAATTTTGTACAAATTTCCTTAAACCTCTTATAGGTTTTGCAGTTTTTTCCCTGTTTTTATTTTTCTGCACTCATTGACATTTTATTATTTCATTCTGAAAAAATAAATTTAAAGAATTTCTCAGAAACTAATACTATTAACCAGTTTTTTCAGTCAAAATAAAAGGTTTTCAGAGGTAACCCGGCCTCTCAATGACTTCTACTTTGCTCAGTTTACTTTGTTTATTAATCATACTCATGGCAAATCTTTCCGACTGATTATAGTATTTTTTTAATTATTTTTTTCAACCAAAATGATTTTTAAAACTTCTTAATTTTGTTTGCAAGGAGGAATTATGATGACCAGACAGTATTTTATTAACATTTTTACATATCATTATGAGCATATATTTTTGAAGTTAAATATAATTCATTTTAAATTACCTAATATTTTAACCAGTGGCAGAACATTACCTTTTACAAAAGTAAATAATCTGAAAAAATATTTAGAATTGTTTAAAAATTTCAAAAAATTAAATAGTCATTAAACATCATGATAGACAACATTTAGAAAAATTAAATGAGCTACTTAAAATTGTATAGCAGAAATAAATAAAAATAATACAAATACAAAAAACGATTGCAGCCAATGATTTTCTCTATATTTTTCTGATAAACCATAAAGATTCATTTGTGTTCTTATAAATATGCCTTGAAGGTAAATAGCATTTATCCAGCAAACCAGACTCAAACCTTGTAAAACGTTCCTCCCCTGGATGTTTGGTTTTAGTACAGTGCAGCAGCTGGAGCTCTGGAGTCTGGGAGGATATATTATCTGTTTTTCATGTTTTCCAGCTTTCGTCCCAGAAACCACACAGATTATTTGAATGATCAACTAGAATTTGATTAATATGCAAATTTCTCAACAAACCGTTCCATTTGAGCCCTCAGCGCAGCCTAATTAATCAACAGTTAAAGGAAATTAATACATACATCAATTCTGTCAGGAACATGCTTAGTTCAATCGCCCGTAAAATTGAAGTTTGAAGTATTAACTGGCTCCACAGGAAGGCTATGATTAAAGCTCTACATTTTGGCTCCACTTAGAAATATGGAGTGGTTTCAACTGCAGGAAAATCTCAACTCATCCCTTTCATACATGCTTGAAAAGAAGAAACATAAGAAGTTAAATACATTTATAAAAACAAAAAATAAATATACTAATAATATAAATGTTGTTTGAATTGTTAATAATGATTTATTTTAGTCCGTTTACATAAGTGATTTAGAATTTTTCATTTTCTACTTCATCTTATTAAGCAGACATGGTGAATAGCATTGAACTAATTGATTAAGTTGCTCCTCACATTTACACCTGACATTGTTTTCCACAAAGTGCAAACAGTAAAAGAGAGACAGAGAGAGAATAAGAGGGGAGGGCAGGAGATGAAAAGAGAGAGGGCTGTTCCATTGTTTCAGTAGGGACTCATGCATCAAACTTCAATTTTCCGGACGATTGAAGTAGTGATTTTTTTCTATCTTGAAGTGAAATACTGAAATACACTTAAGACCTCTAGATTAATTACCACGAAGTGGTCCCTCAGACTGTAGTATTACTTATCACCGGCCCGCCTGACAAGCACTCATAAAATAAGCAAGTGAAATCCATAAACTTAGCCTGCCTTAACACTCTCCCTTCATAAATATGCTTGATTCAGAACTGGCTCCAGAGCGCACACACACACACACACACACACACACACACACACACACACACACACACACACACACACAGGTCAATTTTCAAAATAATTGAACTGTATTGATTGTTTCTTTTCATTTAGCAGACTCTTATAATTCAGGTTGGGGCCTAAAATGTGAAATTTCATATCTTCACTCATTTATTTCGCAGTAAAAATGAAGATAAAGGTAAACAATTCATAAAATGAAGAGACGTTGAACCCTTTGACTGGCAGATCAGCCAATAGTTAGAACACTGTTCAGCATGACTTCACTGAAAAAACAGATAGATTTTATTATATATTTATAATAAATGACATTACTTCAGAGTATTTATGATCATTGTTATGTTATTATTATTATTATCCTTATTGCTCAAATGGGAAAAATATATGAATTAATGCAAAAGAGACACATTTTCCTTGCTCTTTTTACTGTGGACTTTAAAGGGTTAAAGTAGATTATTTGGTAGCAATTAGCATCCCTAATAACACTGTCCAAGTGTGTTTTTAATTGTGTTGGTATTTAAAATATGCATACATTTAGTTCAACTTTGTGGCAAAGCAATAATGTGGTTAAATGGTAAAATGTTACCTCTGGGACTCATTTCCCTACATTTAATTTACAATATAGTCCTGGTTATAAGTGTTCACAAGTCTATAAACTTATTTAGGTGGTCTTGTTTAAAATAGTCAAAGGGAAAAAAGAGAGCAAACACTAAAACAAGTCACAAGAAGACAGCCCAACTTATCCTTGCTTCTAACAAAGAGGGTTAAACAGGAGGTCGGCTTTTCAGCTCCTGTCTTTTTCTCACATCTCCGTGTTTTCGGCTTCATTAAACTCCTTAAAGACAAAAGAAATAAAGAGCCAGAGGAGAAAAAAGAAACGATGAGAAGAAAACAAACAAAAGGCTCCCTAACCAGACTTTGGCAGAAATGCCACAGTCCTAACTCTTTATGGCTCCCTACTTAACATTAAAAACGCTTTCAACAAAATCCATTTCTTGTTTAGAGAAAAAAAAAGACTTCTTGGACAGAAGTCAAACATATTATTCCAGAGCTAAAAAGCGGATAAAGACAAGCGGCTCACAAAAAAGAGGGGCACTTTCATTGTAATTCATTGACTTGTTCAGGCAAAGAAAGGGGCTAGACATTAATAGCCGCAGATGCCCTCATGAAGGGGGAGTCTATGTAGGCATTATGGCCTTTGTTCGCACCCAGTTAAACTGTTTAAAAAGGAGGGTTAACTCAATCCATCAAATTGTCTGAAATTGTGAGGAAATTTCAAAAACCATATGGCTTCCAAACGTTTGCGTCCTTTTTGTGCGGTGGGACACACTTGTCTCAGTATTGCTGCCTGCGGGGGAGCGGCCCTGCTCCTTTGTGGCTCGTCCCATCAGGGAACGCTGCTCATTTGTCCCCACTTTTCATGCTTTACGCTCAAAATTACGGCCCAGTCCGGCAGAACAAAAAAGGTCCATAAAGGCCCGGGGAAACTGGCCCAAAACTTTCTGGGTTTTTTGTATCAACGTCGTCTTTTTTCTCCTTTTTCCTCCCCGGCTCCAGATTTGTGTTTCTCACATAAATTTTTAGCCCGAATGGAGAAACACGTCTAAGGGTCAAAAAGCCACGATACGCATTTAGGATGTGAAAAGGGGGGTGCGGCGTTCCGAGCCGCAAAATGTTTTAGGCGCATCAAAAAAAAAAAAAAAAAAAAAAAAAAAAAAAAAAAAAAAAAAAAAAAAAAAAAAAAAGGCACAAAAGGAGCAAAAATATTAACTCTCAACGGGCCGCTCTGCGCTCTGCGTTTGGTTTGTTTGTCTTCCAAAACAATTAAACAAAACTTCCACATAAAATCAAGAATTACAACATTAATATATAATATATATTCAGAAAAGCAATTTTTATTCCCATAGTAGCCTATGTACAATACAGTCTGTGCATTGGTTTTCAGATAATGTCCTGATTTTAAAAAGGCACTTACAGGTGTACAAAACATAACAAATTTATAGGAACTGTAAATCTATCGTATCCAAACAATAATCTAAAAAGTAGCTTGTCAAAATCACCGCGAGATTTCCGCCGCTTCTCGGCATCAGCGCGTGAGCCTTCCCATGAAACGCATAAGGTCCGAGTTTAGTCTCTCCATCATCACCATCACCATCATCACCATCATCACCACCACCACCACCACCACCATCATCATCATCATCACGCACCGCAGCATCGGGACGCCGAATGGGAGCTGAAGGAGGAGGAGGAGGAGGAGGAGGAGGAGGAGGAGGAGGAAGAGTCGGCAGTGACAAATTTTGGCTCACATAAAAAATAAAAGCAATTAAATATAAAAAGGGAAATAAATAGATAATGATCACAAATCAAATCATGCATTTCCATGCAAGTTAATGGAAAAGGGAGCACTTTCTTTGTGCGTGTGTGTGTGTGTGTGTGTGTGTGTGTGTGTGTGTGTGTGCACGCGCGTGTTTAAATGCATCAGTGTGTTACTGTAAAAATAATGATAATAATAATCAATAATAATAATAATAATAATAAATCACTCATATTGCTTTGATCGAAAGAAGTTTGTTCTGTAAAATATCGCTGCATATTTCTTGTTCTGCGTTCATGCTTCACTATGAGTAGGTCGATCTGCGCCGATAGAAAAGTCTTTTTACTTTTGGTACATGTTCTGAGATATGGTATACAATATAAGCAGTAAGTTTACAAGTCCTCCGCCGGGCCGCGCGCGCTCCTCGCTGCGCCATCAGTCATCCACATCAATCTCCACGTCCTCGTCCTCTGAGCACTCTTTACTTGTTGTGTGGTCTGAGAAGGGGGACAGCGGCGACGTCCGCAGTTTCTGAGCGAGCTCGTGCTCCTGCTGGCCTCCCCGCGCGGGGGACTCGGCTCGCGGGTGGCCCAGCGTGCCGTTGGCGCATTTCTCTAAGTCCGCCAGCTTGGCGAGCTTGTCCAGTGGGACCTGGCCGATGGCCTTGGCCGACTCCACGTCGGCTTTCATCTCCTCCAGGTCGCGTTTTAGCTTTGCTCTCCGGTTCTGGAACCACGTGATGACCTGCGCGTTCGTCAGGCCCAGCTGCTGCGCGATCTGGTCCCGGTCCGCTGGGGACAGGTACTTCTGGTACAGGAAGCGCTTTTCCAGCTCGTAGATCTGGTGGTTGGTGAAGGCCGTCCGGGACTTCCGGCGCTTCTTCGGGGTGGTTCTCTGGCCGAACAGAGTCATCCCGTCACGGCCTGCGAGGGAGAGGAGAGGATGAGTGAAAATCAGCGAGTCACGATGATGGAAGGAGTCTTATTTTGAGATGAGGTTTGTGCGTAAAAGCAGGAGAAATATGAAGGATATTGACATTTAAAGTTGCTGAAGCAAAATAATTTTTAAAAATCGCGAAATGAATAAAAAGGATGAACACCCTGAGATTTTTGTTCAATAAAATAAAACTGAAACGCATTCCATGACACCACAGGAGATCACAGCCCTGCCGATTAAAAATCACAGTCAGAGAGCAAAAACAAATTGGCTACCTCCAAAACAACATAAAGCATTCTGTCTCTCATTCAGTGCGTAATTTAAAAAACCGTGTGTTTCTGGAGCTTTACCTTCCGCAGCTTGCAGCACGCTGACTTCCAGCCCTTTGAAGGTCTTGCTGGCCAGCTCCTCCAGCGCGCACAGAGGCGACGTTTGGGTGAGCAGAGCCCGGCTGGACAGGGGGATGCTGGACGGACGGTGCTTCTCAGAGGACGAAATGATGTGCGCCGTGCCGCAGATCGTGTAGCTTCGTTTCACGGACGGCTTGTTGAGGATGTCGTCGATGCTGAAGGGCGTGAGCGGCTTGTTGGAGTTGGCAGGAGGCGGCAAGTGGTCCAGCGGGCTTCGCCTCCTGTTCTCGGCTGCATCACATTTGGCCACTTCTTTGGATGTCATTATCGGTCGGAGGGAGAGTTTGTAATGGGTGAAATATACAGTCGTTTTTTAGAAAAGAACGGGGCTGTGAAAGGGTGGGGGGGGGAAAGTCACATAACAGTTCAGGAAAGGAAAAGGCGACGAGAGGAGAAACGTAGAAAAGCTTATTCCGAAATGGGATGCGCTCAAAGTGTCGATCCTCGGGAGCAGCAAGTCCGCAGGAGTCAGAAGCCTCTCTGAAAATGGCGAGGTCCAAAGAGTTGACGATTACTAACAAGTTATCATTGATTGGGTGGTAATCAATTATCTCCAGTGGCACTTTCACCCTCTTCCCTTTCACTCTTTGACTATGTTGCAGTCCAGTGCTGGGCTTTTTGCGACTGGGGGTGTCCCATTAATTAGGACGCATGGCTGGAAGGAGGAGGAGCCCGGCGGAATTATGATGCTTTGTGCTCTTATCATCTTTGGTCTAATTTAGTCGTGTGGTGAGACACCGGAAAAGGTTTGTGGGATAAATGAGGGGGAGCAGAAAGAGGGAGGAGAGGGTGAGAGAATCGCAGACTGTAGTCAATTTTTACGCGTGAAACTTCAGTTCAGCAGCAGTTTTAGGCTGTGATGTTGGATTATTTGGAAGATTTAAAACAAAGAGAGAGAATGTGTAGAGGCCGCATGCAGCTTTAGTCAGAATGATGTTTTCTCGACCCAAAGCCTGGATGATCCTTTGTTTTTGTAAAGGTAACGCAGAGCTGGACCATATATCAGCTCTGATGATGTCTCCTCCGGGGAGGGGAGAGAGGGAGCAGCATGCGTCCCTCTCAGCGACGCCGAACCCGGGCCATAACTCAGGAGGAAGGGCTCCTTTTATATCATCTGAGAAATATTTCATTTCCTCGCAGATCTCCGAGCATCCTGCAGGTTTGACGTGATGGGTTTGTTCTGCCGCTGGACTGACGAATCGGCCTCCTATTTGCAACTTCTGTGTCTCAAAATGTGTTTTATCCATCTCTAAAAGTCAAAAGTGAAAAGTAGTTTAAACGAAAACAATTCGTTTTAAATGAGTAGAAATTTAATTGTTTTTTAACCAAGAAATTAATCATTTTGGTCCGATTTATGAACTATTTTATTAGCAGAGTCTCGTTATTATTATTATTATTATTATTATTATTATTATTAATAAAATGTTTTTGTTTTTATTGTCGGTGCTGCAGTGGTAGCACATTAATTTACAATTATTTTTCATTTGAATTATTCATTCGAGTCAAGACTATAATAATACCACTAGTACTACAACAACTACTACTACTAATAATGTGAACATTGTCATATTAAATATTGTTTTTATTATTAGATAATTCAAGTTTTAAAAATAGTCTTTAAATTATTATTTTCCCACATCAAGTTGTTTTGTTACGTAATGCAAAAATAACGCTTTAATCTTTTTCAAAAGTATTATCTAGTTGTATTCATTTTTATTTTATTTATTTCGAATAAAAAAAACTCCATCCATAGACGTTCTTGCTGAACAGTCAACTAATTTCAAACAACAGAAAAGAGTTGATATTTGTTGCAAATCAGCTTAGTTTTAATTTTAAAAAATTATTGATAAAATTGGTGATTTTTAAAGGTCCGTCTGAAGTTCTGTGACCAGTTTGAGTTCATTATAGATTCTGAGGTGTTGGAATATTTTGACCATTTATCCAAAGATTAAAAAGAATTATCATAAGATGTTTGTTTATTATTTTGAAATTATATTAATATTTAAAATAAAATAAACTGGTCAAAACTAAAATAAATCATGTTTATGATCAAGGAGTTTTACTATTTTTTAAAGAATTATATGAAATAAACCAATTTTAATGGCAACTACATATTTATGTATTTCTAACATTAAAAACCTTGTATATTTTTATATTTTATGATCAACATTATCATTTTTTTCTAATTTGAGCTTTTCACTTTGGTAAACTATTAAATAGGATAAATCGTTTTCCATCAGGTGTTTCCTGTGGAGGATCATGTTTATTAAAGACAGATATTTGTTGTGTTGTTGTGTCATCATCTTTGTGTCTTTCACATCAAGGTCAACAACCTGCCCCTCAACTCTCCTTCAACCAGAGACGACTTCAGTCATCAACCAGACAAACCACTTCCTGTTTATATTGATGCAATTTTTAGTTTGTAATTTTTGATTGGACTGGGTTGTTTTGTGAAGTTTTGCTTTCCATAAATATCTCACATGTTAATGTATTTAAAGTGTCCCTCTTTGGGCCTTTACAGAATCCACAGAGTGTTTGTTCCAAACCAGGTGTTGATTAAAGCTCTTCACACTGCGGTCTGTGAGCTTAACGTGTAGTTTATATGTGAGTGACCTCCTGCAGGATGACACACGGTGCTTCACTGCAGGCTCAGGCTGCCATCAGAGAGCTGCAGGGAAAACTGTCCCCATTGTAGCCATAACACAAGACCCCATAGATGGGTGTCATATCTCCCCTCTCCTAAAGGGCTGCCAGTTATCTCTCCTGACACCAGATATGGATGCACAGAGAGAGAAGGAGAGAAAGCCCGGCTCAGACGTGTGTCTTTAAAACTTGTACTGTATAAATCACATGTCATTACCAGAGGTCACCGGCTGAGGAACATCATTGGATGGCTTCATTGCGAGGGCCAGTCTGGTTGGAGGAGAGAGGATTTATCTGGCAGTTGGATCTCTAGAGAGGCAGCCATATTTTATGTGACTAGAGATGTAATAACAGGCCTTTGACAAATCCCCGACGGCCCAGCTTCTCCTGCAGAGTCCATGCAGCTGGAACAGCAGATTATAAGCAGCACCATTAGCAGCGTGATGCACATGGACTGAGCTGCTCAGCAAAGTGGGTTTTTTCTCCCTCAGCTGGAACCCTTTTTGTTTCGTTCACAAGAGTCTTGTTAGGGTGTGAGGTCTTCTAAATACATCTAGCTGAGGGGTCTGTGCAACATTTTCAAATAAAATGGATACATATTTTAACCTAATTAAGTCTACATATTATTTGACGATGACAATATGTTAGTAGAAGGTGCAAAAAGATGCTCTCACAACAAGGAATTATTAATACCACCTTAAAATATAATTAAAATAGGCATTTGTGAATGTTATAAGAGGAAATTAACTAATTTCAGATTGATTACATTTTTGGTGACACTCAGTAGAATAAAATATAAAACTGAACAATAAATAAAGTTGAGTTCCTTTAGCTGATGGCCTGAATAAGAGCAAACATGATAGAATAAATGAACTTTAACATCATTTATTTGGCTTCACAAAAATATGGAACAACCTCCTCAAATTCCCCAAAATTTGAAGTATTAACTGAATAAGTGATTTCAGCAAAATTGATCATATCTTTCATTATTCAATGAAAACATGACTTCATGCACATAAAGTGCTGCAAAAATATCAGTAGCTTCTTAAAACAAAAACAAAAGTCATTTAGAAAATACAAAATTCTTTTTATAAGTTCAATATTTTCAAGATGGTTCACTACAATTAAAATATTGTGTATCAAATTTTACACAGAAATCTTTAAGTATCAACGGTTAAAAATGACAAATCTGTTTGTCTGGATTCATTTCCATGAAAAGAAGGAAAGTTTGTGTTTTTTAACTCTAAAAATGTATAAATTTATTGAACACTTGAAAATGCATTTAGTCTAATAATAAAAAAAAATATTTTCCTCTGAATTGTTTTTTTCCACATAATACAGTAAAATGATTCTAATTTGACTGTCATTAAAAGAAAGACATTTGCTTTTTATTTAATTAATACAATACTTTTTTAAAATTTCTGAAGTGACCCTTTAAAATGGCAACTGATCTCATTTATTTCTGTCTAAATATTATTTAAATATTAGCATAATGAAAAATGATTTTGTCTAACCCTCAAACTCAAAACGTCCTGAAAAAAAAATCAAAAACAAATAAACAAACAAAGCTCAACCGCAGCGTCAGACACTATAAATTACAAGTCCTGGCGTTCAGCGGAGGGAAAGCAGAAACAGGTGCTCATTCTCCCAGGAAACACAAGAAGTGCAGGAGTTACCCCCCGCTGGGAGCCCAAAGTGGAGTCAACACAACCTTTTCATGGGTCTTTGGCCGCAGAAAAGAAAAAAATCTACTCAGTGCTACAAAGAGCCATTCAGTCAACAAACAGTTATTTTCTCTTACTGATGATAAATAAGAGTAAAAACCTGAACTTGGGGCTGTGGTCTCACTGCCAGCAGGAACAGACCGGCTGCTGCTCCTCATCACACCACTGTGGTTTGGGGCCTGTACACTTGTTGTTGGCGCAGTTTGAACAGAAACATTCCTAATTTACAGTGGGCACATTTCTGAAGCTGTTTGGAAGCGATTCAGCTTTTCCTTTTGAACTATTCTGCTTCACATCTTTTTATTTCTCTAATCAAAGCGTCCTGCTGCACGCTGCCTCCTCCTCCCTCGATCTGGTGATGAATTCTCCACAGAGCAGCGGCAGATCTTCATCTGCATGTTCCTCCTTTCTCATCCGAACCTCTCCATAAAACACAGTAAGCAGTGATGCTGAAGGATTGTGTTATTTGGAAAGGCCGGACTGGAAAAGATTATTCAGAGGCTTTGGTAATAAAAACCGCCAGAGGAGAACTGGGGAGAATTATGACAGCAATCCTTTAGTTTTCATTTGTGCATGAGGCTGTTTTTATTTATTTATTTATTTGTCCTTCTGTGATGCAAAAGAGGATAAAGAGACCTTGAGGTGAGGAATGACAGAAATCTAATTTGTCATGTAATACCAGCTGGATTTCTGTTGATTACTCACATGTATGATTTAAAATCAAAACTGAATTTTTCTGATTATTTATTGTTTGTTCTTGGTTCTAATTACCTGCTGAGGATCTCCCACACCTGTCAAAGTTAATAGTCCAAAAATGGTTTTAGGTGCTGCAGAGCTCTGATTGTGTTTGCTTTCTGTAATGCAAACATGTATTTAAAATATAATAGGGTTAAAGAGTCAGTCTAATTACACGATGTGGGCCTTGGCTGTGCTAATTCAGTGCCATGAGGGCGTTTCCAACGTGATCACATGGGACCAAACACATCAGCTGTTGTTGCTCAAAGGAGAGGAATCTCTTTCTTCCTATTCGTCATTCCCCTCCATCCTTTACCGATTAATTTCCTTCCTTTTCTTTCCTCTCACCACATCTCCCTTTAAAACACTCACACACACGCGCGTTCACACAAACAGTGTCTTTGAGAGATGGCCTCTGTCTTTCAATTAGCCTGCAATGGCCCTCTTACAAGGCTGGCGTCTGGCGTGTTAGGCCTGCAGCAGATGCTGCTGTGGATTGGCCGTTCATCTGCAGCCTGCAGACTGTATTGAATAGTCATTAGGGTGGAGCTGACTATTCATGGCAGGAGAAGTGGCTTCACGTGGGAGGGGATGCTGCTACATCAGGTTATCTTTATTCTCTTCCTCTCTGTGGGCTTTTTTTTTAAAGGAGGGAGGGGGTCTGATTAGCAGGATAGAAAACAATGACATCACCTACAGTAGTGTATTTTTACACGTATCAAGATCTTGTGGTTTGTTATATAATTTTCGAGCAGGAGAAAAAGGAAGAAGAGAAACAGCTCGAGAACCTCCTGTTGTGCATAAGAGCCACGAGCCGGTCTGCTGCGTTTGTGCATGATTTGTCGACTCTCAGTGGGTTCGTTCATGAAGCACCTGGCAACCCTGCAGAGGAATATGGTGGCTGCCATGAACATACACCAACACGCACACAACCATATGCCCCCTTTGTTATTTCAATGAGCTCGGACAACATTCACTTTCGCCTCCTTTCAGCAAATGTTATCAATACAAACCCCATGTGGAGGGGCCCAGGTCAACAGGGAGCCTCACTACAAAGTGGCTGCTGACACACACACACACACACACACACACACACACACACACACACACACACACACACACACACACACACACACACACACACACACACACACACACACACACACACACACACACACACACACACACACACACACACACACACTCTGGTGCCTCCCTCTGCTCCTCCTCCTCGGCTGAACCCCCCTAGGCTGGACTGAGGAAATGTGAATTAGCTTCATCAATGCAGAGGTTAACATTGCGCAAAGATGATGTTGACCTCTCGTTGTATTCTTGGTTTGATGTCTTTCTTTGGGGCCAAATGCTTATGAATAAAAATGGCAAAGGGAGAGGTTGACAAAGGGATTTGTCTGACTAATGCCAAAGGAGAACCCCTCAGGGAGAGCCTGGTTAAGCCCAACGCCGCTGAATTCCCCTCCGCAGTGTTATCAATCATGGAGCGGCTCACACTGCGCTGTTATTGTTTTTGCCATAATTGTGTCAGGATGGCTTTCATTTGTCTCTAATGAAAAGTGTCTACATTCGTCATGCTAATGTGGTGACAGCATAAATATTACACAACATATGTGTTGCCACTTTGTGTCTGTGTGGTCATAAATAATTTATTTTCACTTAAACGGTCAATTAAAGGACCAGTTTACCCAAAAAATTTGAGCAAATCCTATTGACAGCCACTGGACAGCGTGGGGAGTCTGACTTATAAAACATGTTGCTCAATTCTATCAAAATAAACTCTGATGCCTTTAGAGATTTGAAAAATAATAAAACTGTTCATTATAAGAGTAAATCCAGCATCTGAGCTGCTGGTGACTAGTTTGAGACCTAAGAAAATACTGTATGTAAAATACCACTAAAATGGGATATTTACCGCAAGTTTATATATGTGGGGAACACAACCATGTTCCAAACAAACATGTGACTGTCATGCAAATTTCATTTTATAAATTTAGACACCAAATTATGTCTCAATTTGTTCACAATTTACCCTCATATTATTCTTATACTGGTTGCCTACCCCTCCCAAAGGCGTCTCACATTGTTGAAGTTGTGGTTCATTGAAACTAAATTGACTGAAAACAGTTCTAAATGTGTCTGCTATAAGGAGGACATTTGTCATGCAATTCTTGAGAACACATTTACAATTCTTGCAATGCAAAACGAGGCCTGGAGATTCACAAACAGAAAAAGGAGAACATTTGCAAATGTTTCGAGACATTTTGGAAACTCCTTAGTTGGTGACAGTCAGAACCCAGTGATATTTGAGCTTAAAGCGGCTCTCTGGATTATTTTTCTCTGTATCAAAGTTTTCTAAATGTTTTAAATGATGTTTCAGGTCTAAACTATGATCTATGGGTTGAGTTCCACAACATCTGTCATTCTGATGAAGACCCTCCTTCCTCCTAGAGACCCCTTTCCATTATTTCTTGCCGCTGACATTTTTCAGCCAATGAAATTCAAATGTCTGCATTCTCTCAACATGCACGCGCATCGACCAAACCTGTACCAGTAGGGGGCGCTGTCGTACAGGACGCTCCGTGTGTTTCTCTGCCGTCTCAGCCGTTCACTGAGGACTCACGGCTCATTTCTACTAAAAACCTACCCATTCTCCAGCTAAAGACGGATTTATTTTCATTTTTAAACCTTTAACCTCACAGAATGGCAAGGCTTGACAGGACTATGCGTTTATTTTGGTCAGAAAGTTCATCCAGGGCCGAGTCAAGTTCAGCTTCAGAGTCCAGCAGCAGCTCTCTGCTAACAGAGCTAATATCAGAAGCAGCAGGGACAGAGAGGGCTCATCAGACCCTCGTAGTGTTGTTGGAATAAGATTGTGAACTGTGAGTGATTAAACCCTACACATTGAGCGGTACAGTTCATGTCCGAAGTATATGCGCCACGTGCACGCGCGCACACGCGACCGGACGCGCGTGTCGAGATGTTTTGAGGAGGAGCCTTTGGACGCTAGATTCAAAAACTGCTCTCCTGATGAAATCCTCCAGAGTGCTGCCTTAAGATTTTACAAATAAATGAGCAGCATTTTTAGTCACGTATTAATATGAAGCTCTCTCAGTTACGTACAGTAGTTTTGCTAGTAGTTTAGAGTTATTATGGCAAAAAATAAAAAATGAAATAAATACTTTAGTTTTTGTCTGATCCCAGTGTTGTGCTCAATGAGAGAGTCAAGGAGAACGTTCTTTAACAGAAACTCAAACTGACTGAGGCCCAGTTTGCTAAATGAGAGTGAACAGCTGAAGTGAACAATGTTTAGGATAAGCCTGTGATATTTCATTCAGGCAGATTAAAGAAGCCCATTTCTGTTCCTCTCTCTGACCATCACACACTGATGTTGTGATTAAATCAGAAAGTCACTGACTGTGCTCAGAATTTAACAACAAAAACAAAAAATGAGTGCAGCTTTTGGGGGTATTTGGTCTTCCTAGGCCCACTTTATACTAGACTGAAGTCCTGCTGGATTTCAGGACCTACTCCACCTATTAGCTGTGAGCTCCTCCTTCAGTGTGAAGACCATCCTGATGGTGTAAGTTGTTCTACTATTATCTGAGAGATACTTCTGCATCCTCACCACGTACAGTTCTACTATGTTCAAGCTCACACCACACCCTGAGCCTCGTTCTGAATCTGTTGGACTGCATCAGGATGCAGCTACAAGCTGGAAGATCACATGGTGGAAAAGGGGTCACGGCCCGAGCATGGAGCCGGTGTGGTCAGCTCAATGATGCACCTCCTGAATACGCTGCCACGGTGCGCCATCCTGGACCACTCTCACGAGTTATTTGTTATCAACGCACAACTAAAATCCTCACTAAGATCCTGCAAAATACATCCATGTTCGGGCTGATAGAGATGTCATTCAGTATGAAGGAGGCCTTAGGATGGATGTAGAGGAGAAGAAAGCAAATACAATGTGTTAAAATCCCAATACTGTTCTCTACCAACTTTAACATCTTGTTTTTTAAAATTCTGATAAGATTTTGACAAATGAAAATGAGCTTTTACATTTTGGGACCGTTCTTTGCTATAAACACAAATCAATTCATTTTTAATCAGTTAGAACTGAACTTTGAACTTGTTGTGTCTGGTTTAAAATATGGATTGAAGAACAAGCCGAGTCAGCACTAATTTTACAGCCGATGCACAAAGGAGCCGATGGACCTCTCCACAGATATGTTAGTAATAATAACGATTGGTAAGAACATAAACACGTGTGAGGAGGGAGACGTAACCTTTAACCCTGATTTAATTGAGAAACATGTCGGCTTTGTCACTTCAAAACGACTCGTTCCAAACAAAGAACTCTGGGGTTTGTGACTTTCTGTGAGTCTGACAGCGCGTGCAGGTGCTCATCTTTGTGTTTGAGGATTTTTTTGGTTTGTTTTTATGTGGAAACAAATTAAACACTGCACACTCCCACACATGCTCACACATGATCAGCTCCACAGGGCCTGAGCTCGGGTTTATGACTTTATTAAAAGCGTCTTGTTTCATATCACGCTCTCCCAGCAAAGAAGCGCACCACCTCATATATCACACTGTTATTGTTGGTAATTAAGAACAAAACTTAGTGCTACATGGCGCCTGTTGTGTATGAGCAAAGATGACCATTTTAATTGCAAAATAAATGTATTTTCTTGCACTTTATCTTGTGTGAATGATGTTATTACTCTTCTTAATATTGAAGGAGGAAAAGGGCTCAAAAGCATTCATTACACTAACAGCCCACCCCCCCCTAAAAACGAATGGTAATGAGACACAACAGCTATTTACTTTGCTTTAATGCGCCCCCCTCCTTCCTATAGCATCTCACTTTTGCCCAAAGCTTCTTAAATCTAGTTATGTTTCAAAATGCTGCATCAAAGTTTTAAAACCTGATTCCACCAACCATCAAATGGTTTGACTCTTTTGTAGGAGCAGCATCCTCATCTGTCCATCATCGTTTTCAGCCTCATCCTCTCCCTTCCTCTGTTTTGCAGCATCGTTCACAGCGAGCACAATAACCTGCATCTCTTTCTGCCTAACAGATGAGTGTGGCCTGGAGGAGGAGGGTTGCCACCCATCCATCCATCCATCCATCCAGATCTGTGCCTGTTCCTGCCGTTTAAACCCGAGCAGGCTCGACTAATGCCCCTGCTTCACTTCTCCGTCTGCTGCTTTATAGGCTTTGTTTGAGGCGGCTGCCGTCTTTTTCCCCACTCCATCCATCTTCTTCATATTTCTCACTGCCTAATTCTCTCATCACCTTGATCCCTGTCCTCTCTCTGGCTTTTTTTCTCTCCACCTTCACTTGTGCTTTACTTTTTCTACCTTTTACATCCCTCCTTAGCAATTCTCCACCATCATCCTGTAAAAAATAAATAAATAAGAAGGGGAGGGAGCTTAGATGAGAAGTCGGTGGCGTTGAGCCGAGGAGGACACACTCCACTTAGATAAATATCCCCATCGCTCTGAGCAGAGCCAGGGAGATTTATTCATCCGCCGAGCTGGCAGAAAATTGACTTGTTTCATGGGGGCAGGCTGGTGACGCATTGCCACGAGAGGCAAGGAGACAGGATGGAGGCAGGGGAGGGGAAGGAGGGATGAAGAATGATAAAGAGAGAAGGCACATGGAGAGAAAGGAGGGAAAGAAAGGAGAGGGAAAACCGGGAGAAGCATGAGGGGAGGGAGAAAAACGATAAAGAGAGATGAAGGAGAGTGATGTCCCTCCCCTTGTACCAGAGGATAAAGCCAGTGGGGTGGTGAAACAGTGATGAGGGAAATGGTACAGTTGACATTTATATAAGAGGATATTGATGAAGCAGAGACACTAGCAGACTCAATCCAGTCCTCCTCTTCCTCCTTTGACTCTTTCATCTTGTTTACTACTTTTCACTCTTCCTCTGCTTGTCTTTTTTCCCTCCGTCTCCTTCAGCTCTGTCTGTCTTTGAACTGACAAAGTGTTCTTATTGGACACTACATCCTCATCGAGGCAGAAGGGCCACAACCTTGGGTGACTTAAGACTGGGGCCGCCAATGCATCACAGCGATTATCTCTTATTTTCAGCCTCCTGCCACACACACACACACACACACACACACGCACGCACGCACGCACACACACACACACACACACACACACACACACACACACACACACACACGCACGCACGCACGCACGCACACACACACACACACACACACACACACACAAACACACACACACAGGAGCCATTATGCTGCAGCATCGTCCCTGAGCAGAAAAACTACAGCGGCCCTGTTTTTCATATCACCTCCATGCTAACACAGCAAATAGAGAGGAGACGAATGCTGCCTCCCTTTGGCTTTCCTGAGGAGGTGAATGGAGGTGCATGTGTGGGTGTGGGTGTGTGTGTTTGTGCGTGGTTGATTTGTATGTGTGTTTGTGTGTGTCTGTAAGTGGGTATGTGTTCTGGGAGCATTGGGGTGTGGAGGATTTCTGCTTGTATCAGCACCTGGGCTGCACTGAGAGGTATACAGAGGAGAAAGATGGGGGAACTGGGAGTCTCTGTGTGTGTGTGTGTGTGTGTGTGTGTGTGTGTGTGTGTGTGTGTGTGTGTGTGTGTGTGTGTGTGTGTGTGTGTGTGTGTGTGTGTGTGTGTGTGTGTGTGTGTGTGTGGAGGATGAAGGGGGTGGATAACAGGGAGAGCTGAGTATAATTTAGTCACACTGAAGCTCAAGAACCACATCAGCCTTAAATCAGGACTCTGGATGATAATTTAAATGGAGAATTAAATCACTAATCAATGGTTCTATTTATACTGAATCAGTGGTTTATTTAGAGATGAGAACTCAGTCATCTGGTTGTGTGTTTGTGCACACGTGCAGGTAAATCTACGAGTGGAGAATTAATTCACTCCTTTTCTGTGTGATGTTGTCAGAGGAGTAATGTTTATTTTGCTGATGATTTTTTATTTCTCACATGTGAGATCAACAAACAAGTTATTTATTAAAATAAACAAAAGCGTTTAAAACCACATGAACACTTGGTTTATAAACAATTCCAGCTCAAGAGAAAATTAGATTTTGTTAATTGTCAAACTATTGATTTATGGATGCACATCGTGATTCTCTCAGTTGTCCGATACAGTTTAGGGATTGAGTTCATTCACCTAGACAGGATTATGTAGCTGGTTTTGATAGGAAAAGTAATCAGAATTAAATAAATGCATCCATAAACTCCTCCATGAACCGCCACCTTATCGTGGTGGAGGAGATTGAGTGCCCTAAGGATCCTAGGAGCTGTGCTGTCTGGGGCACTTGTGCCCCTGGTAGGGTCACCCATGGCAAATTGGTCCTAGGGGAGGGGTGAGACAAAGGACTCAGACTGAAAGGAGTGGGAAAACCGGGAGACTCAGAAGACTCTTCATGGAAGTAAAATCAAAGAGCCAGAGTACCCGGGCCAGAGGGTTACCGGGGTCCCACCCTGGAGCCAGGCCTGGGGTTGGGGCCCGTGAGCGAGCGCCTGGTGGCCGGGTTTTTGCCCATGGGACCCGGCCGGGTCCAGCCCAAACCGGATACATGGGCTCATCCACCTGTGGACCCACCACCTGCAGGAGGAACATGAAGGTTCTGGTGCATTGTGGATCGGGTGGCAGACCAAGGCGGGAGCTTTGGCGGTCCGATCCCCGGACACAAAAACTGGCTGTTGGAACATGGAACATCACCTCTCTGGTGGGGAAGGAGCTGGAGCTTGTGGAAGAGGTTCAGCAATGCCGGCTAGATATAGTTGGGCTCACCTCGACACATAGCGTTGACTGTGGAACCCAAGTCCTTGAGAGGGGTTGGACTCTCTTTTATGCTGTAGTTGCTCCAGGTGAGAGGCGGAGGGCTGGGGTGGGCTTTCTGTTAGCCCCAAGACTGCCTGTTTGTTGGGGTTTTCTCCGGAGATGACAGGGCAGCTTCCCTGCGCCTTCAGGTTGGGGAACGGGTCCTGACTGTTGTTTGTGCTTATGCACTAAATAGTAGTTCAGAGTACCCACCCTTTTTGGAGTCCCTGGGACGAGTGCTGGATGGCGCTCCAACTGGGGACTCCATTGTCCTGCTTCAGTGCTCACGTGGGCAATGACAGCGTGACCTGGAGGGGCGTGATTGGGAGGAATGGCCCACCCAATTTAAACTTGAGTGGTGTTCTGTTTTTGGACTTCTGCGCAAATCGCAGTTTGGTCATAACAAACACCATGTTTGAACATAAGGAGGCCCATTGGTACCTGGTACCATCAAAAGGAGCCAGTTGAGGTGTTTCGTGCACCTGGTTAGGATGCCTCCTGGACGCCTCCCTTGGGAGGTGATTTGGGCATGTCCTGCCGGCAGGAGGCCCCCAGGTTGACCCAGGAAGAGCTGGAGGAAATACATCTTCAGGTTGGCCTGGGAACGCCTGGGTGTTCCAGCTGAGTAGCTGGTGAACTTGGCTGGGGAGAGGATGTCCTGGGATTCCCTACTTGGGATGCTGCCCCCGTGACTCGGATAAGCAGAGGAAGGCGAGGCGAGGCGAGGCTTTTTCTTTGTCTTTTAAATATCCAAGTCGTGTTAACGTTAGCAACATAGCTAATGGTTTTATTTTGAAAAAAACGGATGCACCTAGCCTGCTAACATTTCACTTCCTGTTTGGCAGACTTAATTTCTTTAACTTGATGGCAATCCACTGCGGTGTCCGGGAAAAATGTTGCGGAAAGTTAACTTTGCCCCGCAACCGCACCGCACCAGAGTCAGTGTGGAGGCTCTGATTGGAATAAATAGTTTTAATCCTTGCGGAGTCTGCACCGCACTGCAACCGCATCCGGTGTGAAATGGCCGTAAGTTTGGTCCGCATAGTTGGCAGTAAGTCGGACCTGTTCCCAGTGAGGGTTGGACTCCGCCAGGGCTGCCCTTTGTCACCGGTCCTGTTCATAACCTTTATGGACAGGATTTCTAGGCGCAGCCGTGGTGTGGAGGGTGTTGAGTTTGGTGACAGGAAAATCTCGTCTCTGCTTTTGCGGATGATGTGGTCCTCCTAGCTTCATCAGGCTCTGACCTTCAGCTCTTGCTGGGGAGGTTTGCAGCCGAGTGTGAAGCGGCTGGGATGAGGATCAGCACCTCCAAGTCTGAGTCCATGGTTCTCAGTTGGAAAAGGGTGGCTTGCCAACTCCGGGTCGGGAGGGAGGTCCTACCTCAAGTGGAGGAGTTCAAGTATCTCGGGGTCTTGTTCACGAGTGAGGGAAGGAGGGAGCGGGAGATCGACAAGCGGATTGGGGCAGCGTCTGCAGTGATGCAGATACTGAACCGGAAAGCAAGACTCTCGATTTACCGATCGATCTACCTCCCAATCCTCGCCTATGGTCATGAGCTTTGGGTAATGACCGAAAGAACGAGATTGCGGACACAAGCGGCCGAAATGAGCTTTCTCCGCAGGGTGGCCGGGCTAATACTATATACTTGTTGTAATGTATTCACTTATACAAGCAGCTGAAACTGTTTCACAACTTTCAACAATCTAAAATGAATTAAAATCAAGCTGCATCACATTAGTTTAGCTGTTTAAATCGTTTTTACATTGATTCTATCGTCTTTAATGTTAATCAGGACAACCATCTCAGACAGAGTTTACAGATAAGATGTAGAAAACAATGTCAGCATTTTCAACAAATCTGAAAATCACTATAAAATCATGATAAACGGTTATAGTTAGCTTACAGGTCCCAAAGCATTGTGGTCTATTTCTACTAATGTTCACACTGTCAGTACAGATTCTCTTGGATGAAAAATCTGCAAACAGACTTCTACAAAATGGCAGCAAAGTTGAAAAAGAGTTACATCTGTGTAAGAAAGATACATCACTCTTCTTCTGCTGCCATTCCCACAACATCACAGATTTTTATTGTTTTCTCACTAGCAACTCCTAGAGTTTAAGAAGAGAACTGCAGCAAATTTGATACAAACAACAACAAACCCTCATGTGGATCAAGTTATGTTCCAGAAGCAAGGAGGTCACTGATGAGTTACTGAAAGAGAATTAAACACATCTGCTAAAAATGATGCACTAGACTACATTAGACCTTTGTGCAAAAATAGTTAGATTTTAAGAAACATAAATTACACAGAAGACCTGTTCATGAACAATCAAGTTAACAATAAGACTTGATTTATTTTGACTTATTTTCTGGTCAGACAAAAAGTCACAGAGCTGCTCAAAGCTACCAGCTCCTCCTGTTCATCCATCCATCCATTCATCCATCTATCTATCCATCTATCCAGTACAGTGGTTTTTAAGCTGTGTAAACTCATTCACTGTATTGAATCAGTCCTTTGTGATGCTGTTTGAACTTTTGATTGTAAATTGTGTTCCTAGAATATCATCACAAAGCCTGATAACAGTTGTGTTTAGACATCAGTCAACATAGCCCATCATGCACTGCAGAGCTGACTGATTGTCATGTCCTGCCCTCCTGTGTCAGTTCATGACACTCTTCCCTGTGAGTTTCTGTGTTCCTCCTCCTGTCTCCATGCACTAATCCTCCACAGGTGTGTCTCATCTCCCTGAGCACCTCCCTGCCTATATATGCCGTTTAGTTCAGTCACTCCTTGTCGGTTCCTTACGTTGTATCCCTGGCCTTGTGTGTTCTGTCTCTCCTGAGTTCAGCTATAGCAATAAAGCTGTTTTGTTTCACGTCACCTGTTCCTGCCTCCTTCCTCCTGCATTTGGGTCCTGCACTGCCCCACACCTTGACACTGATTGTGTTAATGCTAACAGCTCATTGATGTGATTTTCAGACCTGTTGAAAATGAAAAAATTTAATTCCTGATTGCTGTAACTGATGCAACCCTGAATTCTGCTTTCCACCAAAAGTCCTGAAGCGAATGTCTGACCTTTGATCTCAAACAGGCCCATCATGCTGGAAAACTGTAAAGAAGAGTGGGACCAAATTCCTCCAGAGTGACAACATGAGAGACCCATTACTAGTTATCACTAACACTCTTTGCAGTTGTTGCACCAAGGGTGAACTATAGGGTCAGTTCCTTTTTTCCACATACTAAGTCCAAGGTGGCTTTAATAGCTTTTGTTCCTCATTTCATCATTAAAAAACTGAATTTTGCTTTACTTTTATTTGCTGATCTGACACATTTAAATAACCAAAGCAGCAAAAATAGAAGAAATCTGTAAGAGGGGGAACCATTTTCATTCTATGAGTTTAGAACAGAATCCATTTTAAACATTTACTGCTTAGTTTTAGGAATATGAGAGGCTGCAACTCTCAGATCCATCTTTATGTAATCAGCTGTGCTAGAAAACACCCTTAAACAACTTTTCCACCAACGTTTTTTAAAATGACCTCAGGTTTTCTTGAAGGCCTGTGAAGGATTTGTGCAATTTCCAGCATTAGAGTGTTTGTACCTTTGGAGTTGCAGCAAATGTGAGTGGCAGACGTGTGGAGAGGCACCGTGACCTTCTCTCTCTGGACTGTAACTCAATCAGAGCTCAAGGCGTGACACCGTAACCCTGCGTGACAGGAAGCGGCCCGGCTGCACCGGCCTGCTAATGCCTCCACTAACGGGTGTGACCGCACCGCGCTCATACCCCCTCCGGAAAACAAAGCTGCTCCACTGCCACTTTCTTACAAATGAGAGATAAGCCCTCTTTCTGTTTGTGATTCTGTGTGGAGGATGACAAGTTCACAGGTTACCAGCTCTCAGATTACGGATTCATTAAGGGAATTAATGAGGCTTCAGTGGCAGCTGGATTAGGAGAGTATCTGCTTTCCTTCCAGACATGCTCTCCAGAAACTGCCTTGGAGTCAGTGTGATTATGTGAAATGGTCTGTAAATGGACAGTGGCCACTTTGAAGAACATGAGCCTGGGTGTTGATGTTTCTCATGGCAGTAGGTTAGAGCAGGAACACTTGTAGATGTTTAGATAAGAGAAGCTGGTTAATCTGTTTATTTGGGCTGATTCTGGATGGAGCTGGTTGTTTCATCAGCTGCAGCTCCAGTTAAACACCTGCAGCATCTCTGAGTGGGTCCAGTGTTTCAGATTCACGTGATTTTAACGTATCTGAGAGGAATTGTTGATGGGTTTTGGCAGTTTATTAAGTTTACCATTCAGAAAAGAAAATCTTTGAATTGAACCTTTGTGTTCTGTTTTTCTAGTTATTCATTGGTCCATTCATAATATAACTTTATTCAATCTTCTAAAGGTAAGATAATAAACAAAAGAACAAAAATAGCAAATAAGAGCAAATTAAATACAATTTAAAATGAAAAATCATCAAGTCATCAGAAACCTGTCCTGATTTTAAAGGTTTCTATTTACTTTATTTAGTGTGAAGATCTAAAAGAGTAAACTTCTCTTTGTCAGAAGTTATTTGTGTTTTTGGAAAAGTTTCTCTGCTGGATGAACATAAAAGACCAGTTTTTCTGTGCTTCTTATATATATTTGATTGTCTGAAGTCAATACCAACTCAAAAACACCTTTTTCTGCCCCATCGGTTTCATTCAGTGAGCAGCTCAGATTTTCACCTCTTCATCACACTCCAGCTCAAAGTAGACAAAATCCAACCAGAAAGAGAAGAAATACTCCAAAATCAAAAGAGATTCTTTTGGAATGGCCTTTATGAGTGAGGAAAGTTTGGAAACTACTGTGTCATATTTCAGAAAACTTTAACAACTGTGTGACGGCTCGACACCAGAATCAGCTGATGAGTCTCAACCAGGTCACATACAGTTAAAGGTTGCTTTCATCATCACTCCTAATGCTTATTAAGTTTGATCTGAAACCTAGAAAACTTCTAATATTGGTGCAATGAGAATCAATAAACCCAGAGAAAGACATACACTTTATGTAAAAGTAGACAAATAAAACATAACAAAACTATTTAGTTTGTTTATTAACTGACCTGAAGGATGCACAGAGGTGTTTGATAAATAAACTCACACATCTTCTAATTTAACTGTCATGTGGCGCCACCAATACTATATATCTATAATCAGTCAATCAATGAATTTGATCATTGAAATAATAGTTAAAACATGTTGTTGTTTTTTTATTTTATTTTAATTTGACTCTTTGTAGGTTATGTATTTGAAAGGCTTCTGTTCAGAGAAATAGAGTTTATGTCCTGGAGGACTGAGAGTCCAAACCACCCAGGACTGTTCTGTTTTACAGATCTAATGGATCAAATCACACAGTTAAACACGGGACATGATTTTTAGAACTGTCTTCAACTTGTTTCCTACAACGTGAATATTTTGGCAGAATTTTAAAGAAATTCCCACTGGACTTGACCTGCAGTTAGCTGCTGCTGGTAATATTTAAGTTTACCAGGTGATGCTAAATTGACAATGAGTTTAAGGTTTATAAAATACATTTCCATGAAATTTAGAAAGTAGGAGCTGATTTAAGAAGGCAGCAAAACACTCTGATAGCTT
This sequence comes from Callopanchax toddi, assembly GCA_006937965.1. NCBI lineage: Eukaryota > Metazoa > Chordata > Actinopteri > Cyprinodontiformes > Nothobranchiidae > Callopanchax > Callopanchax toddi. The sequence goes on from SSNR01000075.1 coordinate 675,267, forward strand.
CTTAATTGAAAACAGGTTTTAAAGGATAATGTGATCTTATTTAACCCCTGAAGAGAAAATAAAACAAGGTTCTGAAACTGAAACAACAAAAAGGCAGCAATACACTTTAGTCTTGGCTAACAGGAACCTAAAGGTCCTTATTTATAACTTTTACACAAAAAACACTTCAAAATACCCCTTTAGTGTAGAAAGATGATTTTCTCAGGTTTAACGTCGAGTATTTCTACGCTGGTTCTGCCTTTTATTTTCACTGCTCAACTCACGTTTAGCAACACGAGCATCAGCGTTGATGGTTGGTCACAGTAACGTAGACTCTGGTTGTTAAATTGACTGAACAATGTGCATTGATTTGTTCACCAGACAAAAGAATCAATCAAACAAATGAAACCCTGTCAGAGGAGAGAAAACACTCTAAACCGTCCTGATAGGTTACAACCTGAAACGAGCTCTGATCGCTCTGTTTGATACAGCAAAACGTCTAAAGCAGCAAAATAATCTTTTCTGTTTGAAGGGTTTTTGAAAATGTGCTTGTTTATTAGCAAATTCATAATTTATGGGCTTTTTATCTTAGCTAGAAAAAGAAAAACTACTTATTCATGATTGTTTAATGTCTCGTAACTGTAAATACATGTTACCATGTTATGAGTATTAATACTATTATTGTCAAACCTAATTATCTATTAGAGGAAAATCCAGACTCAAAGTGGAAGATTCTCATGATTGGTCTCATAATAAGTGAAATAACTGCATTTAATTTTAACTGACTCAATAAGAACAGCTAAATAATAGTTGCATTGAGTCCACTCCTGTTCAGACCATCCAGATGTTGCATGTAACTCTGGATAATCAGGTCTTTATGTTCATACATGTGGTGGAACAGGTGCGGCGTTTAAACCAGAGCAGCGAGATTTGAGCTCGTCTTTTGAGTCAGAAATCGTGAGAGGGGACGAGGTCGTTCCAGCCAGTCCAAGACTCCTGAAGCAGCTCGTAAACTATCGGTGCCACGGATGAAAAACAATGTCAGAAATTCACGTTTGGATGTGATGAAGAAGGCGGGCGTGGCTCTGCTACGCAGGCCTCTGTGTGCTATTTCAGTCTGTTGTCAGTTTTTAGTTGATGCGTCCACAATGAATGAATCGGATTACAGAGAATGTTAAAGTGTGCAGGCATGCACCGACACATGCAGCCTGCAGAGGTGTGCTCCCTGATACTCATGTTTATTATCAGGGCTCGTGTTGGGGGAAAAGGGCTCCGTCGCAGGGCAGAGGTCATGGCAGGGGGTGGATTTCATGGCTCACAGAGATCGGACCACTTGTGAGACGGCGTGGCCTCGCAGAGCCGCAAAAACAAAGAGGTTCCCAAATGGAAACCCTGAACAAACATGGAGGAATTACAAGGAACAACATCAGAGGGAAACATGAAATCAAACGTCGCGCTCGGTATGACCAAACAAGAAAAGCACAAAGAAAACGTGAATATTATTTACCGTCCATATTTCTCCACTCCTTCAGATTTGCACGTTTGAGTTCACCGTTTGTCTTTGCTGGTAAAAAAACAATTTAATATTAGAATAAATTACAAATGGAAGACTGATGCCTGGGACAGATTTTTCTTGCGGGAAGTTTAGACTCCACCAACATTAATGTCCCTCGCCACCGTTGGAGGCATAAATCTCTTTTTCCCTGTTTTTTGCCTTGAATCATGTAAGGATATTGAATTACTCCCCTGCTCCACACACATAGAGGCATTGTGCATTACATTGACTGATAAGCTGTCACCAGCAGTTTAACTTAGAGACATTCAAAGAGTAATACACCAGTTGAGGATAAACTAACCCCAGTCCCCTTAGACTAAGCTATGACGCTGTCACTGTGAAAAATACGGTAAGGGCATTTCATATAACATGCAGCATCTGGCATCTGAAAATGGAGGAAAATACCTCTGAACAATGCTTGGTTTATGGCTGTTTTCATACTGGCTGACAGTTTTACCCTTGAAAACCTGAGCAGGAGCGGCTGATATATAAGCGTCTGTATCGAAATGATTTAAAATTCACAAAACTCAAAACATCATCCAGTGAGTGCAAAGCTTTTTTTAAACCTCTTTACCATATTGATGAGAGCAGCTAAAGGGCCTTTTCACGCTACAATCTGGGAACAACCATTAACGCTTGGAGCTGGACCAATGAGAGAGAGCCGCCTCTCACTTGTCGTAGTTGGCATGAGAACGGGCCGATCCATCACGGCGGGTTTGGCAGCAGTGAAGCTTGTGGTGCTGGTTTACCCTCGGTGCTTCAGGGTGGTCTGTCCAACTCAACATCTGGACGAGAAACTCCAGCGGAGCAGCTGTGAACAGGCTGATCCTGTTTGTGTCCTCGCAGCCTCAGAATGAGTGCAGACTGCAGGTTTACTCTGTTGATAACGCTTTTCTTAGATTGAAGAAGGGAGGAATATTATGGAGACTTTCTGAAGAACATTTTGTTGGAAATCAGTAGTAAAGGTGCAAAGTTTTCAGATGCTCTGCAGAAAATGATGGGCATTTATTACAAGATATGAAAAATTCTAATCAAAACTTATAGTTTAGGTTATTTTTTAACTAATAGGAAGGAGTAAGGGTTACAAAACTGCAACAAACAAACAAATTGCATTTGTAAGAAAGTTTCTAAATAGTCTCAAAACAATTCCAAAGGTTCTCGTTTTCCTTACAGGAGTCCCACCACGGCCTTGTTCTTGCACCTCTAGAATTTTTTACATGTTTCAAAAAATCTGAGCAGCTACGTTTCATCTCCAGACTCGGACACTTGATGACATAATACATTTTCTAAAATGTTTTTAAATTTAAAATATATATTAAAATGAAGGGAATATTACTGAGCGGTTCCTTTTTTCGAACTTGCAGAGGTTTTCAGTTTGTAGTTTTCTGTTAGATTTTGGGACTCTAAGCTAAGAAAAAGGTTCCCGTTTGGTTTAAAGCTGCTCCTCAACAAACTGTCAAACATTTTTACTTCCTGTCTTGTAACAGTTTCAATAAGTACTTCATTCTGATGTTTCCTTATGCTTCTGTGGAATGCTTTAGGTTGTTTTGTTGGCTTTAGTGATTAATGTTAAAACAAATATATCTAATTGTATATTTTTAACAGTTTCTTGGGTATAGTCTACATATACATGCCTGTTTTTGTATTTTGATTTCTTATTGTTTTATTGGGTTAAACTAAACTAAACTGCAACAAGAAAATGTGCACAACAGTTGCATCACTCTCTAAATGTATTTGCAATCACATGACATGCACCATGTGACCCAATTAATGTCTTGGAAATGTGTTGTACATACCACCAGTGTGATTAAAAAATGTTCTTGCAATTTTGTGTCTCCAACGAGATTCAGGTTTTAAAACTGCAGTGACGAGTGAACTCTTTAAAATGTTCTTTTGCAAAAGTTGTGTTTTTAAACTCAGAAAGGGGTTTAAGGCTGTAAAGTGTTTATGTATCAAAGGATCACCGCTAACAGACAGGAAGGCATAAAGAAGACGGATGCCTGTCCCTTTTAACGTAACGTAAAATCTGAGCTGGAGAAAATAAAACACCTTATTGTAATGAAATGCATTCTCTGCAGCACAGGATTGAAACCAGACAGAAGTGAGATGTCAACAGAGCTGTCCTGCTGAGTGGAGCGGCAGAACGAAGAGGTCTGATATCTAATCCATTTCCTGTGAAACCGGCGGTGTCGAGGAAATCAAAGGGAGTTAAAGTGGATTCACGGAGGACGGCTGGAGTGGCACGGCGGTGAAATATGGCACATTTGGATTCTTCTCTCCCCCGGCTCTGGGCCTTTGGAATAATTAGAGCCTAATTCTGTCTAATTAACGGACTCAATTACTCCTGAAGAAAGCTCATCAAAAAGATGGCGGGAAAGCAGAGAGGAGAATGGAAGCTGTTTTTTTTTCTTTAATTAATGAACTGAGTTGAATAACGGCCATGGAATTAAACATTTCCCCCAATGTGTATGAATTGCAAATTGGAGCAACATTTTTTTTCTAAGACAGGAGCCCAGGGGCTAACGCTGCTGTCAAGTAGCTCTCTAAAAAGTCAAAGCGCCGATGCAGCACTAACAAATTACTTAAGATTACCATCTTTAGCACATGCGGAGGTCCTAACGAATGGCGATGAATTAATATGCCGTCTGTGTTTGAGCTCTCCCATTGGCTATGAGTTTCACTGATCCTTGAAGAGCCAATAAAGCAGACACCAGCGTGAACTTTATGGAACACTTTTCTTCTTGTACAATAGGCTGTCTGTCGATTGCATATTTCAAATCCTTGAGACGTTGATATAAGTCTTGTTAAATTACTCAGCTGAGATGGAGTTGGGCGTACGCGAGTGTTTTCAGGGGCTGAAAACTTTTTATGTGCTGTGAGGGCTGTGGATGTGTGTGTGTGTGTTTGTGTGTGTGTGTACGTGCAAAGTGCTGTGCTGTGCTCAGCAGGTTTACAGGCCCAAGGGTCGGCTAAGCTAACTCACTGCCTCAGCACTCTTTAGTTCAGCTCCTCCAAACATTCGCTGAGGCACTGGGAAAAAAACTTAAAGGCCCGATATTATCACCCATATGTAGACGAGGAACGCAGCACAACCGCACAGGAGACATTTGTTGTTATCCTCGGTGTAATCTGTGTTTTCTGCCGACCAACAATTCTTCTGCTGCGCTCTTATAATAAATGGGGTAATTACAGCTATAAAGGCAGGTAGCTGTGAACTCATCCAGTCAGGTGTTTCTATTTGATCTGACTTTTAAAAATTAGTTTAAATTTACATACTTGAGTCTTAACTTAAGCTTTGTTGCCCTACTGCAGCAAATAGAACGTGTCTCATTGGATGAAGACAATAAATTAGTTTGAGTTTGTTCTCAGCATATTATTTATTGTGTTGTTGTTTGATTCTATAATTCATTTAATTGAAATCCACTTGTTATTTTTGTATAAAAGAATTAAAAGAAGTTATCTTGTTGAAAGTCTCAGAATAAAAATAAAAACACTAATAGTTTTTTATATACACTATAAAAAATACCGACCATTATTGATGATTTGATCCCAAGATGTAGAATTTACCTGAATATTGTTAACATTAAGATGAAGATATATTGTAACAAAAAATATATATATTTATCCCTGTTGACCTATACATATTAAGTATCTTTCATTTGACTTTCCGTTAGCAATTTAAAGTATTTAATTCTTTGTTATTTAGGTCTTTTATATGAATTTTTGACTCTACAGAATATAGAAAACACTACTAACTGGAGTTCCCAGCATAAAATGATGACATTTATGAAAAATTTACCTAAAATTGTAGATTTATTATTATTGTTGTTGTTATTTTTATTATTTATTCTAAACAGTTAAACAATCTATTTCTATTCATTATTTTATTCCTACATTTTCAAATAATATTGTAGACAAAAGCAAATATGAAACAAAGTTAAAACTCTTTAATAACTTTTTTAAAGTGGAAACATTTATCAAGGAGTGTTTTCTAAAAAAAAAAAAATCATAATTTTATTGCTAATGTTTGAAGTTGAAATGGTGAAAATGACCTAAAGACAACAATATGCTTAAACATTCTTATTTGTGAGTGAAAATCGTAGTTTTTTAGAGCAGCGTGCCCCGGAGTCGACCTGCCCTCAAGGTATTTGCTTTTTTAGATTTTAAAAATAGATAAAAGGTCTAAAATAAACTGTTAAATTATAATTAACTTGTCTTAGTCATGATGAAAAGTTCATCTTACAACACCCGTTTTGTCTAAGTGACATAAAAAATGGGAAAGTTAAAAAAACAAAACAAAAGAAATCCCATGGGGGGGTGTAATACTTCTGAGAGGCATTTTGAGAGGAATGTTTCTTCATTTGGTGTTAGATGTGCCATGACATGCCTTGTTTACAATTGGAATTGGGGGGAAAAGGACTTCCAGATTATCCAATTAAAGTTGTACCCCTCCAGAGACCCAATGCCCTTCCTCTCCTCAGCTTATTGGGTTGCACCCACTGAGAAAAAGCATTTGACTGCATTAACAGTAAATGAGGCCAACTTCATTTTCTTCATTAAAGCGCCATTCTGAAGATGAAAAGAGGAATAAATTGATAATAGTTGGTGGCACGCACTTCCAAATTTGGACTCGTAATTTGACATTTTGTGTATTTTGCTAGACTGGCGGCAGTAATTGAATACATTTATAAAAACAAAAACAGATATTGTTACGGTTCGACAGGCAATATAAAAAAAGATGCCCGCTATTTCAACACAGTCTCCAATGATCATCGTTTAGAAGCACCTACTGTGTTTTTAATATCCTGTAAATCTAATTAAGAAGCAGTACTGCGGTTTTGGGGTTGTGTGCAAATAAGTATTGGCCCACAACGCCATGGCGAATGTTGGAATTTAAATTAAAAATACACTAAAACGAACAAATCTCAACCCGGGTAATTATTCAGGTCAAGGCATTAAAATCAATAACGTGGATGTTTATGATCTAAGCTTTGTTTGAAACGTGGGGCTCATATCTCTAAACGTGTCATTTTAAAGCTGCTGATGAGGAGTTAGCAGGTACGCAATTAGAGTGAGTTAAACTGATTCTCAATTTAAATCCCCCCAAAAAAGAAAATACAGATGGCTGGGGCATCCCATCTGTTAAAGAAACGGTGCAATCTCAATCCTAAGGGTTGTTTCTCTTTTAGACTGAATCGCATGTGGCAGCGGATAAACAGGATCTGAGCTTATAAAAGGCTTCACTGGTTTTACCATTTTTAATTAGCAAAAATAGACACCAGTAATTTGCCCTCTCCTAATAGCCTACAAGAAGTGATCAGTTCGTCACGTTAGTTTAAAGAAGTTCAACAATAATTCTGGACGGCGGAGGGAGTCGCAGCCTGAAGTTTGTGTGTGCAGACATGTTGGCGGAGATCAAACTCTGGATGGTGTGCGAAAAAAAGTAAACGTCTTTGATCCAAAGACGAATACAAATGAGCTCTCAGATGCACACCAACATACACACAAGGGGGGCAGTTTCCACTGGGGGGCATCCATCTTTTGGTAAGCACAGCTGAACCATTAACCTCATTAGTATAATGGTCACACATGAGTGGAATGCAGCCTCCATGCTTCATGATGGCAAATTGATGCTGATACACTCCTAATGTTGCTTTGATAAATATAGGCAGCAACAAGAAACTCACACAACACCGGTACATGTCACCGGGATTGAAAGGGAGCAGACGGCAACGTTTCCTGGCTGCTGATGGACGTCTGTTTTCAACGAACAGGAAACGCAACGAAACAACGTGGAGATGATTGTAGCTCCAACTGCTCCATGGACTGAGTTTTACTGTGTGTTAAAAATGATCTTCATCCAGATAAGAAGCAGAAACACGTCATCAGGTGGTGATATGATCAAATGATGGCTTATCATAATTAAAAGGAACGAAAATCTGAGCATGGCAGGAAGTTCTTCTAAAGCTAATGTTGTTTTAGCTTAAACAAGCATGTAAAAAGAAAATAAGACAGACATTAAAAAAGGCATAAAACTTTAATTCTATGGTTTGTGACTCATATGCAGTACACAAAGTTGGCATAAAGTTGTCTGTGATGCCAATGTCTGTGTGTGTAAAGAACACAAATAAGCTAAATGCAATTTAAAAAATCTTCTTTTTCAAAAACATTCATAAAAATCTCTACTTTTCATCAACTTTACCATTTAGATATAGATGAGATGTGTAAACAAAGAAGAAAACTGTTTTATCAGGTAAATAATCATCTTAGGTCAGGACCTCCCTGGGCTGCAGCTGTTTATGGTGACAAATTGTAAACAAGATTTGCAGAAGAGTTTTCAAAATGCCTCAAAATATTAACAAAGTTTCTTAAATTCCTTGCGTATATTGCAGGGCCTCATTCATGTGACTGGTTATGTTAAAAAAGGTGACGAAATTAGAGTCACAATAGCTGCCTATAGGGTGTCCGTCTGAAACACTTCCTAATTTAATGAGTCAAAAAGTGCAAGAAAGGCAGGAAATGTAAGAAAGTAAACTTTATTTATATAGCTTCCCAACACGGGCAACAAAAGACAAGAATAAAACACATCATGTAAAAGTCAATAAAACAATAGGCTATGATCAATAAAAAATATAGTAATAAAGACTAATAAAAGGCCAGTCTAATAAGATGAGTCTTCAGCTGTTTCTTTGGGATTAAGATGTAACTGTTTAGAGAGAAAAAAGAGAACCTGACACTCCAACAAAATTGCTAATAAATTGAAATATTGCAACAAGAACATTTTCATGAAATAATGCAAAAATATCTCTTGCAGGTTGCAAGTTATTTACAGTTGTGAAATATGCAAAATTGTCATGAGTACAAATTCAGTGTGAGTCTAACTAAAACTTTGCATATTTTCTCAAAAAAACCTTGTCTCCATCTACGGTAGTTACAAGTATGCACACCCTGGTGAGACAGTGGCTTACATTTCTGAACGTCTTTGGGAGGGGTTGGTGACCAAACTGTGATCAAAATGAAGGTATTGTGAACAACTTGAGACCCTTTCTGTCTAAATTGTGAAACAAAAATATGCACTGCAATTAAAAGTATCACAATCAATTCAGTGTGATTAGGTTCATATATTTTCTCACAATTTTGTCAACAACAGTTGCAGCCAGGAGGTTCTGGTCTCAGGGTGTCAGGGATTTTAATATTGATCCAATAGAGAGTTAACCTATCAGAAATTGTTTGACATTAGATCTGTGAAACACCAAAGTATCAACCAAATTCTCTTACAAAGGAACCTTTGAATTCTTTGAATGCCATATTCTTTGCTGCATTAGTAGCTTTTTGAAGCCCATATTGGTTCTGCATATCCAGTCAGGCGAAGAACCTTAGAAAGACAGTGAGTGTGTCCTCAGCAGAGTGCTCAGGCTGTTTGCCATGAGGAGGAGCGCGTGGCTCAGGCTGCGTCCCAGTGTCCTGCAGGCACCCTGTTAAAAATGTCACTGCAGGGAACGAAATGACCGCCCCGGGGCATCACGGCCCCCTTTTTTCCACGGAGATAGAACACAAATTGCATCCTGGCAGTCACGATAGCTCTCCAAATGTTAGATTTCAGTATCATTTCCTCGGTGCAGTGGCCTCAGAGAAAATAAATAAAGAATATGTTTGTAAATATAAATACATTCAGAGGCGGCAAAACGTGTCCGATAGGGCAGTAAATGATAACACAGCAGGGAGCTGTGTGGAATGTGTGTTTTATCCCTTTGGAAGGCAATGACCTCTATCCCTCCTGACATTTCCTTGCCGCCCATCCCCAGTCGGCAAAACTAAGGTTAGTGTGTAGGTGTGTGTGTGTGTGTGTGTGTGTGTGTGTGTGTTTGTGTGTGTGTGTGTGCGTGTGCGTGTGTGTGTGTGTGTCTTACTACTTTACAAGAAGCAAACATGCCCCTAAGAAGTACCCTTTTCAGTTTATGCCATAAAACCACCAGCTTCAGCAGGCTTTGGAATCATTCACAATGAAACATCAGCAATTCAGCATTAAGTGTTTTTGATAAATCACTTTTATGAGAAATGCTTGGAAAACAAACCGAGGATAAACTGCAGTGGGCAACAGCGAGTGAATTGAAGGAGAAAAATGTCTCCACCACATTTGGATAGACATGTTCATTAGTCTTGTTTACTAACATATGGCACGGGGAAGAAACAGAGCTGCTCCTCCGATAAAAAGTGTAGCTTAAAGATGCTAAAGCACCCGAATCCAGAGCAGACAAACAAGACAAAACCATAAAAAAAAGAATGTGAGACGATAATACGAGAGAGTACGGTGGAACGATAGGTACCGAAAGTTGTTACACCACTCCTCCTATTTGGATTTTTGCCAAGGCTCCAGTTTGGTTTGGATCCCTGAAGCATTAGCATCGCACATTCAAGCTGTTCCAACAGCCTGAGCGCTAACGGGCTAATGGGCTAATGGCTAATGGAAAGACTGCATTACAGGCATGGGCTCCATCTCACCAAACCTTCACAATAACAAGCGCACAACAACATGGCACCAAAAATGACACTATCGCTAACGAACCTAAAAAAACAACAACACACAAATGTAAAAACCATGTTGCTAAAGAAAAGCATTTAAAAAATTTCAAAACAAAAATTATAGCTCATTATATTGATGTTATAGTTGCCTTCAATTAACAGGCTTGTTTTGGTAGCAGAAAATATAAATTTGTAAAAACATACAAAACCACATGGAAGCTAAGAAGAAGCTAGCCGCTACATTTTGGGTGAAATCGTAGCCTCACATTAGTGATGATTCAGAATAGTTAACTTAGTTTAAATGAATCTTTTAATAAAACATCTGACTTTTTTTTCAAACAAATTTAATCACAGTGACTGGACTATTAATTCATTTCCATAAGTTTCTGTTTTAGCACATTTGCTAATCTACTAGCTTACAGTATTAGCAAAGGCTAGTATTGACTGAAAAACAAGAAAGAGATTTTTGTATAGAAATGTTTTGTTATTGTTAAGCTGCTAGTAAATTTAATATTTTCTTTACACAATATCTGAATATTTGAAAAATAAGTTTTACTCAGCCTTACTGTTCACAGTTTACACAAACCACTGTAATCTCCAGTTTTAGCCTTAAATTTTTGGAACCGTTTTTATATTTTCCCTTTCACAGTTGTTGTATAAATACAGACATAGTAATGCATCAAATTACCTAAACCTAAATCTGCCTCATTAATTTCTCATTTGTTTGCGGGTAGCTGCTGATGTAGTTGAGCAAGACAGTGTTAAAATGTTTTAGTCATTAATCTTCTCATTTATTCACTCAGTTGTTCATTCAGCAGCTCCCTCGCTGCTCTGCAGTAACTGAGTGGACTGGTTAAGTTGTCAGTGGTGTAAACTACTGCTATCTAGTGGTGTGAGAATCCATTACACTGCAGGCGGAGCGAGGGAGTTCTTCTGGCTGATGTCCAGAAAAAATAAACGTTTTAAGGAATGAATCTGTATCTTGTTTTGGCTGAAATGTTTCTGCATTTGTAATTTCCACAAATAAGAACTTCATGTTGCTTTGTTGTCCTATCCAGTTCTGACTCCACACTGAGAAATCACCATTTTAAATAAAAGAGAAATTAAAGGAGAAAACATAAGGACTGCAATGATTAAAGTGAAGGTGAATTTTGGGGCATTTGAATGTGTTTTCCTTTATAAAATATAATAATTGTTTTTATTTGTTGTAGATAACAGCCTCTGTTTGGAGAAATAGCTTTGATGCATTCAGGCCTTATTGACAAGCTAAATAATGGCTTTTGCAAATGGACCCACAGCCAAAGTATTTAGTAGTGAAAGCCTTAAAACATTTACAGAGGTTCATGCAAACATTCATTTAAACACAGCAGTCAGTTTCACATTACATGGATATTCCTGCAGAAACGTTGAGAAATTCCTGCTGGATTTGACCCCAGGATGCACCGGAAGTGCCACGTTTTGCTGCTGGAGACATTTACAATCGTAAAAACCAAATACTTTCAATAAAATAGCCATGTAATTCAAAAGTGATGGTGATGTAAAGGTTTACAAATTAATGTAGCATGAACCACTGTGAGATGTTAGAGATGAAGTCATTTTAGGGTGGCAGCAATGAGCTTAGGTCTTGGTTGCACTCTAATTAGCTATATAATTAGTTAACAGAGGTCGTTCAAGAAGTTATCCACTATGACTTTTTCACAGAAACACACTTTAAAAGGCCAAAAATCCCTTTCTGATTGCTTTCTGTGTCTTTTCAAGTTTATCTAATATTTTGTGTTGGTTTGGTTCGACTTCAGCCATCATTAGATTTGATAAAGATTCAAAATGCTCTTTTCAAGACATGTGCTGGAAATGCAATTCAAAATTTTAATAACTCGCCTACCATAATGTCATCCTGCAGGATTTTGATAGAATTTTGGAATTAAGGCATATCCTTAACTGGGTTCAATAAATTGTTTAAACACTATTACTGGTGCCAACCTTCAGTATTATAATGTCTCTGAGATATTTTTGTGATATGTTTGAATGGACTGGAGGTCTAAGCTAGTGGCCTCTTTTTGCCATGTGTCTTACAAAGACTGGAACACATGCTGTTTGTGTACATCTACTCATATTTATAATGAATTGTTGTATTATTCCAAAGAAAATAAACCATCTTTAACCATCTCGACCATCTCTGGTGCGCTCACTTCAACCACCACCCGTTGTGACATCGCTATTGTCCCCCGTCCCCTCCTTCTCCCCCTCCGCTCTCTAACTGAAGTGTGGCGGGAATGAGTGATGAGCGAGTGTTTGGGTTAACGACAGAGACGGGGTGTTAAACCTGAAGTGTTTAATTAACCCCACAATGGGCCTGCCTGTCAGCCTGCGCCCATTCCCTCTTGATTGAGACTTCAGCTCACACACACTCTCACACATATGCACACATACACAATCAGAGGCAAGTGTGCACAATTTCACAAGGCACACATGCCCTCAGAGACACACATAATGGCAGGTGCACACACACACACACACACACATATATAAATGAGAACACACCAGCCTGGGCGGTGAGTGGACGAGGGGAGGGGAGTAAAGTGATAATACTCCGCCACAAACGCAAGATTGCTTTTTTTTTTCTTCCTCTCCTTCTCTAAAGTCCATTTTCTGGGTCACTGCATTGCATTCATTACTGTCTTTAAAGACATTTAGCTGAGAAGGAATAATGCTTCTCTTTCAGCAGCGCTGAGAAGAGTTGTGAGCACCGGAGTCAGGGCCAGGGGCCTGGGAGGGAGGGAGGGAGGGAGGAGAGGAGGGCGGGGACGCGGTAATATGTGACATCTTTATCTGGTTTTAATTTCAGTCATAAATATTGAATGCTTTATTTGCTCATCTGCAGCTGCCTCCACTCAGTCAGGGTTTGTATCTCCTGTCTTTATTTTTTCTGCTCTGCCAGCACACGCCATGTTTCTTATGTTGTAGCTCGGGGCCAAAGCAATAGGATTAGGTAACGATTTTCCCATTTTCAAATGAACTCTAAAATGGACTTCGGCCGATTGAAATACTAAAAACCCAGCCTGCGGATACCCTGCAGACGGAATGAATATGAATAAAGCATGATTTAAAACACTCAGATCTACATCAACAGACAAGGAGGACGGAGGCTATCGGGCGCTCTCTAAGAGGGCGACGCTGACATACAGAGTTTTATGAGAATCATCTCATCCCCTGGGTGAATCAATAGGTGCCATATGACAGTGGCTCACCCATCAAGCGGTGTGGTGACTGGGGGTGCTGCTGGAAATTTGCTTAAAGCCTATACCAATTAACTTCAACATGACAGATTCAGGCAGCCAATGAGCGAGCGCTCTGCATTCTGCCGCCTGCCCGACTCTGTGGGTGCAGAAGGAAAACCTCAGCTGTTAGACGGATGGCGCGCCTCCTTTTCTGTGTGTTTTCCTGCACACACACCAGCATCAGCGGCTGTGCGTTTGCGTGCAATCAGGAGGCGTGCGTGTGTGGAGGAGGGTGTGTTGTCGCTGGTGGTGGGGAGTAAATCTGCAGTGATTCAGGCCCTGCTCTCGCTCCTTAATGATGATGTCAATCTGTGAAAATGCACGCACACATTGGAGCTGTCAGGGCCTCATCAATCAGAGAGGGGTTTGTCAAAGGAGCTCAGGCCCAGATTAACGAGGCGGGAACAATGATGGCAACACATTTGCATAGAGAATTACCCTCATCTTTAGGAAAGTGATAGTGCCAAGGAGCGGAGGCTGACAATGGGGATGTTAGAAGGCTTTGTTGCAGCAGTTTTAGAAGAAAGGAACACTTTCATTTTGGTTTCTGTATTTAATTTGACAGCTGAAGCATAATTAAACATTTGACTAATACATTTCAAGACACTTAAAGCCATAGTTTATGTTTTTTTGATATGGAGAATGTATAGGAGTCTGTAAACCAGTAGGCCTACCTCACTGGGCTGCAGCTGCAGCAGGAGACAAGTTATAAATGAAATTTGCAATGAAGTTTCCAAAATATCACATGATTCACAGGGCTTCATGCTTGTGTTCCTAGAATTTTCAATATGTGTGAAAAAATTTGCTCAACAAATTTTCTCTGAAACTCTTTGAAATTAGTTTCCAAGTTCAAGAAATGTGAGAAAACTTTGGGAGGACCTATAGAGAGACCTCAGAGAGTTTAAACTTATTAGAGATAAGAGATTCTGACATTCTGAGCACAACAAAACCACAAATAAAATAAGAATAAACTGCAAACAAACATAATTCATATGCTTTCAGACTAAATTTCAACAAGTTAATTCACACATTTCCACAAATATTGATCTTTATTTGTTTTGACATTTGCTAAAATGTCACAAGTAACCAGTTCAGTGAGATTCCAATTGAAAAATGGGTTTTCTTGTAATTTGTGTCCCAGAATAATTGCAGCCCAATGAGATCCTGGCCTTTAAACAACACCAGAACTTAGACTCTAATACCGCTGAAGTTCATGAGTATAAAATGAGCACGGTCCAAAATCAGTGTCCAGTCTTTGGCCAGTTAGATCTCCATGTGGCTTTACTGTAAAACTGACCAACATAAACATTTCAATTTGGGTTTAAAAACCTCATCACCTGATATGATCCATAAACCCACAGGGCAACTAATAGTGGACCAATATTAACCCTGTAGATACACAGAGTTCATTTTTTTAGCCAATTTATTACTGAAACAGGCCCAAATACACATTTTCTGGAGAATTTTTGGTGGAAAAACTAAAGTCAAACTGATCAACCAAATGAACTCTCAAAACTGTTGGAGTTGTGACAACTTTGGGAGTGGATGGTTAGCTGGAGAGTTTGACTCTGAGCATGATGTCATTGTGAATAAAATTATAAGAAATTGTGAACAAATTGAGACATAAATAACACATTTAATGACTAAACTTCAATGAGAAAATTTGCATGATGTTTGCACAAATTTGACCTAAATGTTCCCTTTTTTTTCTACAAATTTAATGAAAAATTAGCATATTTTGTCACAATCATATTTCCAACTGAAACTGTTCCCAGCCCAGTGGGTTACTAAGTAGATTTGACAGTTGGAGCAACCTGAAATTCTGATGGAAGAGAAAATGAACTAATCCATTTAAGAGCAAATTTCCACCAAGTAAATCAACTCAAACTTAAACATGTTTGATTGTTTAACCAAATTCTTGTCACTTCTGTATGAGAAGATAATTTTCTGACTAACATTAATGTTGTTGTGTTGCTAAATAATCTATGACTAATCACATGATTTCTCTGTCTCTAACCAGAAGTTTTTCTTCTGTAAAATCACACAAGAAATGAAGTACTCTTATTTGTCTTTGGGTATTGGATTAGACTGAACTGAGAGTTAGGATCCACTAAGCCTCTATTCTAGCATGTAGCAGATATACCTAATGTTAGGGATGCACCAATAACAGATTTTAAAAACCTAGTATGAGTACATACATTTGAGTACTACCGATACCGAGTATTGATACAAGTACATATAAATACCATTGATTGAAACCATGGTTTGGTACATGAACAAATGAATGCTATGTGACTGCTGCCACATAACAACAACAACTACAAATACTTGTACTACTACTAGAACTACTACACAAAAAAGTTGACTTCCATCTCCTCCAGAGTTAGCTCCGGGTAGCTGCCGTTAGCTACGGTTACCTGTTGGTGTCACAGCTCAACTTAGCCGAGCAGCATGCTACATTATATAGTATCGGCTCTATGGTATCAGCTCTATGGTATAAGCTCTATAGTATCAGCTCTATGGTATCAGCTCTATAGTATCAGCTCTATGGTATCAGCTCTATGGTATCAGCTCTATAGTATCAGCTCTATGGTATCAGCTCTATGGTATCAGCTCTATGGTATCAGCTCTATAGTATCAGCTCTATGGTATCAGCTCTATAGTATCAGCTCTATGGTATCAGCTCTATAGTATCAGCTCTATGGTATCAGCTCTATAGTATCAGCTCTATAGTATCAGCTCTATGGTATCAGCTCTATAGTATCAACTCTATAGTATCAGCTCTATGGTATCAGCTCTTTAGTATCAGCTCTATAGTATCAGCTCTATAGTATCAGCTCTATGGTATCAGCTCTAT
>SSNR01000075.1:694181-806246 GCA_006937965.1 Callopanchax toddi
GTATCAGCTCTATAGTATCAGCTCTATGGTATCAGCTCTATAGTATCAGCTCTATAGTATCAGCTCTATAGTATCAGCTCTATGGTATCAGCTCTATAGTATCAGCTCTATAGTATCAGCTCTATAGTATCAGCTCTATGGTATCAGCTCTATAGTATCAGCTCTATAGTATCAGCTCTATAGTATCAACTCTATAGTATCAGCTCTATAGTATCAACTCTATAGTATCAGCTCTATAGTATCAGCTCTATAGTATCAACTCTATAGTATCAGCTCTATAGTATCAGCTCTATAGTATCAACTCTATAGTATTAGCTCTATAGTATCAGCTATATGGTATCAGCTCTATAGTATCAACTCTATAGTATCAGCTCTATGGTATCAGCTCTATAGTATCAGCTCTATAGTATCAGCTCTATAGTATCAGCTCTATGGTATCAGCTCTATAGTATCAGCTCTATGGTATCAGCTCCATGGTACCAGCTTTATCAACATACTTTTATGAGTACTAGTATGAATATACAACCTTAGTATTGGACTGATACCCAGTATCAGTATCGCATCTGTGCATTGGTGTAAAGTTTACTACTTGTTCTTGTTAATTTTCACTATAAAATCATTCAGATTCTCAATATTAAAACATATTTAATCTGACTGCTCAGCTATTCTACACAAACAAACCCTTTTAACCTCGATAACAAACAACAGACGTCTCCCAAGCGTTGATAACTGGATTTATTAGCTCATATCAAAGCATGTAAAGTGTTGTACTTTTAGCCACAGTGAGGTAACACCAGCACACTGAGTCCCTCCTTCTGTCCTTTTGCTTTCCTTCCCAAATGAGACAGTGATGAATCAAGTGGGTTTTAGCTCAGTTTTTATTAACTCCTCCAAGAATACACACAGAGTCCATCTTCACCAGCAGCTTTGGCGGCGCTCCTCCCTCCCACCCTGCTCCATTGTCACACAGAGGACACAATGGTTGAAGCTACATATTAACTGGGCTTGTTGGTGGGAGCCATTTGGTTCTGGTGCCATCTGGCTGAACTGACTCCTCCTTTCCTGACAGACAGGACAGTACAGGTCAGGTCACCTGCAGAGACGGGCCACAGTACATTTAGGCTTAATGGTCGAACCCCAACGAGTGTATTTATGTGAGGATGGGAACAATTCAAAAGGAGAACTGTCTCTGCTGATCATGTAGAAAGAATGCATGGTGCATTGTGGGAGATTTAGTGACAGTAAGGAAGACAGTGCGTGTTTGTTAGCAGTACAAGTGCACACATTTACATCTGCACCTGTTTAAGAAAAGAAAAAGTCTGCGGTTTGCGTCATTGTGCTTGTCCTTTTGCCACCGCAGGAGGAACAAGAGAAAGTGTGTGTTATTCAGCGCGTGTGTGTGTGGAGGCAGGGGGTCTTCCTCACAGAGTGAGAGCTGGACAGTTAAGGTGTCACGGCCATGATGGAGAGGGTCCGCCTTCACAGGAGGCCAGCAGCTGCCAGGTTTTCAGCAGCTTGTGTTGAGGACTCCACATAAGTTAGTGGTCAGAGGTTTGTGAAATGTGTGAAGAAAAGGCTGGAAATCTCCAAATTTAAAGGGTCAGAGGTTAAAGGTCACAGTGTGGAGGATCACAAGGAGCCGCTTCTCCACATCTCACACACACACATTTTGTCTCTGATGTGAGGTAATATTAAAATACGTTGGTTCACTTTTTCTTATCCAAAAGTTTTTTTTTGTTTGTTTCTTTAATAAAAAAAAAACAACAACTAAATATTAGATGTTGCATTTTGATTCTACACTCATAACCAGGAGCTCACTGTGATCAGCTACATCAGGGAGATTCCAAAATGTCTGAAAATGTTCATGAAGGTTCTCAGTTCTCGTGTGTGAGCCACAGGGCCTTGTTCTGGTGTTACTGGAACTTCAGACATCTCCCAGTCACCGTGTGAGTCCAGAATCTGTCTTCATTTTAGTTTCTGCGAGTCAGAAAGTGCAAAAAATGTTAAACTTAAAATGTGGTAAAATGAGAGTTTATTACAGTATTTTTAGCCTTGAACTGGTGTATCGTTTTGGTTCAGCGCAATCAAAAATAATTAAAAGTTGCGTCTGTACATGGTTCAGAAGAAAATGCTTTAAAAACATTAGATTTAACAAGTCATTCAAAACTAAAACAACCAAAAGCTGATCTGAAAAATACTGAACTCTCATGACTGGTGCTTACTACTGTAAATCATCATAATTCAGTGAGGCATGTTTATTAATTATAATCTTTAAAGCAGCACTTGCTAATATCTTGTTAATAACAGGAAGTCTGACCTCTGTTCTTGGCTGATGTTTTTAATTTAAAGATGTAATTTTATGTTAAAGTCTGAATTTTATATTTTACTAAAAATATACAATGTTTTTATTTAAATTTCTTTTTTTTACTTTGTTGTTAAAAACATAAGCAAATTGTGTTTAAATAATAATATAAAATAATAATAATGTATAGGGAATTTATTTATTTTTCTGCATCTATCACAATCTTCTAAGAATGAATATATTATTTTATATATAGTTGTTCATGGATTGACTTGTAAAAAATTCAGTTAAATATTAGTTTTTTGTGTGCATAGTGTATGATTTGAGCACATTTCCACATCTTGTTGGCTCTTATCAAACATTATTCATAAGTTAAAGCTAAGTAGTTTTTTTTTTTACTGTATCCATAAAAATACAAGGATTCTTTAAGTTGTATTTAAATAGAAGTTATTATTTATTAAATATATTTTTTAAACTGACATTTTTTTAGAAGTCACAGTAAACATTTGAGAAAAATATTTACTGTTTTCTCAATAGATCTAATTGTAGTTCATTATAATCTTAAAGAATCTAGATTTATGTTCAAAGTTGGGCTGTTTATAATTTTTAAAGTTTTTTAAAATATTGACCTAAACATGTGGAAGTGTGAACATTTAGAGAATAATTCCTAGAATTAGGTGATAAACTTAAGGCTGGCAAAACTTGTAGAAACATAGGCAAGTGGACGTCCCCCAGACTCCATAGTTTCTGGTCAAATTACAGAGAAACTGGTTTTTACTGAATCCCCAAACTAAAGCAAAAAGATCTCATTTTAAGTCAAATAAAAACCATCAGATGCTTTCCTGGATTGACCTTTAAATCCACTTAGAGAACAACATTTCCACAAGCTGTGTTTGAGGCCAGTAAATAAATAAATAGCCTCATTAATCACCTCCAGATCAGAGACGACACTTCAACACCCTGACAGTTGACTTGGCATCCCCCCTTATTACACTGTCATGGACCAATAAACACCCTTGCCTGCGCCACTCCACCAATCAAACATCTGCCATCTGCAGGTCGTTAGGGACAGCAGCGAATCAGATCCCTCACTCACACTGAGGCGGGGGCAGTGGGCTCCGTGCCCAGGCCCCCCTAATCTCACCAATGGGAATGCAGCACTCCTTGTAATCCAATTAAAGGAGCGTAAGCGGTTTGTTAGACACTGTGTGTTAATGTAAGCACTATCCAATATACTCTGGGCTGATAACAGCGTGGCTGGGGATACACTTTGGTCCACAGAACATAGGAGGTGTATACAGCTGGAGGGGCTGCTGTGGTAATATCAGGATCAGCACATTTTTATGGTATTTGCTTTGGCCTTTTGGAGTCTCATTTGTACCATCTCAAATTGGGCTTGTGAAGGCGGGGAGAAGGCCTTCACCACGCAGACTGATAAATCTGCTTACCTTCAGTTTTTCCTCATCAGGCATGAGGATGGAGACGAAGACAGATGAAGAGATAAAGAGTCATTAGATTATTTGGTCAATATGCACATTTTAGTTTATTGAAGCATGCACTGAAAAAACTAATAAACTAAATAAATAAAAAAGGGGATTTTAAAATGAAAAGTTATGAATAATATGAGCTTATATTACTGTTATATTGTCCAAAAAGGGGAAAAGATGCAAAGAAAATATTTATTTTTGTGAAAACTAATAGTTAAAAGTGAAAAGAAAACAGCAGCTTATTTTTTTTAAGTATTTTCTGACAGTAAAAGTTAAAATTAATTGCATTTTCTTAAGGAATGATGCTTGCTTCCACTAAATATTAGAACAAAAGCATCTTCATTACACAAACGAAGCATCAGCATCACTCACTCTGTGGATCTAAACTGCTTGTTCTTGCAGCTTTTAATAACTGTAGATTTCTATAATTTGCACTTATTGCAGACGTAAAGACGAGTTGTTCTCTCGCCCAGGCACTTCTCATTTCCTCCCATCCAGCAGCTGTACGTGAACACGCTGCATCTGACATGGAGGAACTTAATCAAATCTTCTTTTTCCTCCTCTTTCCCAGATGCACCGAATTGAACTTAATTAGATGCTACATCACCTCGGTGAGGGGCTGCATGGCAAATCTTATTAAGAAAAAGCACAGTGTTTCTCCAACACTCACTGATTCCTTTACATTTTGGCATCTGTGGGAGAAAAACCCCACTGAGGCGTATTCTCCAGCCCCTGTAACTAATGACGGCGTTGCCCGGATCTGACAGTGAGCTGTGTCTGTATATTGTGCTTAATATCATAATAATAATGAGAGCAAATTAGAACAATCAATTTCCAAGGCCGGTTGTTGATTGGAGGAGGAGGTGGAAGTGACAGGAGGTGATCCATCATCCTCGGCCAGTCACATTAAGGGGAGCACCACGGAGCAGGTGGGCTGGGCTCCAGTCCAGCCGTAGCCAATGAGAAGGGGCAGGATGGGAGGAGGGAGATCCATTACACCCAAATCAAGTGCTAATGTAGCTGTGAAGTGAGTAAAATACAGAGCGGAGAGGAGAAAGAGAAGAACGAGGGTAACACTGCTAAGACTTATGACTTGTTTAAATAGACTCTGGAGTGTGTCTGTGTGCAGTTTGTCATATTATTCTGCCTCGGTGTGTGTGTGTGTGTGTGTGTGTGTGTGTGTGTGTGTGTGTGTGTGTGTGTGTGTGTGTGTGTGTGTGTGTGTGCATTCTTCAGCTAGAGCTGGAGTGGAGAAGTCTTGAGTCATCCCTCTTTTCTTTTCTCAGACTTTATGTGAGTGTGATTTCTGAAGGTATTTCAAAGTTTTTCTTTGACTTTGGCTAATTTTCCACTCATTTTCAGTTCAATATCTGACTATTTCCAGAGGAATTATTATTATTATTATTATTATTATTATTATTATTATTATTATTATTATATGTTGTTTGTGAAGTCCTCTAACCTCTGACCTATGAATCATTTAGGCATAAAGGCTCCTGTAGCTCAAGGGATGAGCCAGTGTTGTGTTAACAGGAATACACAACATCACACACACACACACACACACACACACACACACACACACACACACACACACACACACACACACACACACACACACACACACACAGAACACAAAATATCTAATAAGAGTTATCTTTCAGATATTATTTAAGAGCTGGAGATGGATTTTTAGGTCTGCAACTTTTTCTTGTTTTCTCTACTTGTTGTTCATTGTCCACGTCTTTTAAACACAATTTGAACACTAAAAATAGTCTAATATTAAAAAAAGAAGAAGGAACAGGGATCTTACTTGTATTCTTTTTTTCAGGTGTAATGACTGAAAACGAGTGGAAAAGCAGCCAAAGTCCACAGGACAAAGTTTGAAGAACTTTTGATCAAAATCACTCATAAATACAACAGGAAAGTCTGACTGTTTGAAGGCAACATATAAAGACATCAGTGGTGGTTAGAAACTTTTCATGGTACCATAATTAAATAAAACCCTGCCTACTTTAATCATCTCCATCAGTCCATCAGTAGATGGAGCTCTCATTCCACAAGGGGCGTCTAGACGCTGCGTGTCTGAAGCGTTCATCAGAACAGTGAAACATTTTTTCTCACAGTCTTTCACCACTAAAACCAGAACCTGAACAATAACTGATTTTTTCTGCTGTCAGCTGCTGACCTCACCATGAACACAAAGGAGCTCAGAATAGCTGTGATCCCAATAGTGAAGATAATTAGCTCAGCTGATGACACTCACTCCTCTTTATGGTTATTAAACATATAAACTGTTCCTTGTGACACACTGGCGTTCATCACTCTGCCTCTGAATGAGACTCAATCAGAGAAAACTCCTCACTTTTTAAACATAAAGAACATTAACTGCATTAAGTCCATTTGCACCTTTTTTTCCAGCTTATGTTGGAGTCTTTCTCTCTAATTCCATTTCTGCTAAACGATGACATGGGGCGAGCATATTAGATTTCATCAGCAGCCATCAATCACGGCTGCACTTAACACGATCAGCTCCCCAGTTCATTCAGAGCGAACAATAGGGGACAGACACATCCCGCCTGCAACAGAGTAAATGAGGAATTTAAATACTGCACAAGAGACTACGGAGGCTCGGAGGGGGCTGACTGATTAAAGGCCGCAATATCTGCTTTTCTGGGCAGATGATCTGTCAACTGGATGCAAGAGGAGCTTTATTGACATAATGGGCTGCTAATGTGAGGTGATTCTTACCCAGCAGCACACACACACACACACACACACATGCATATGAGTGTCCATGTAGTGCACACATTCCTGCAAAAAACACAAACAGACTCACACACACGTGAAGTGCACCATCCCCTACTGTCTGCTATTGATGGGTAATTTATCAAATGACATCTCATTCACTGCTGTGAGGAAATTAAATCATGTAGTTCCACATCCTGATTATGATCTTGAGACGTCCCTCTTGTAAATTATGTAAATGAGGTGTTTGTATCTTTAAAATCCCCCAGTCCTCCTTTGACTTTTAAGCCAGGTTTTGTGTTAATTACGTGAATCAGACACCAAAGATGGTCACGGAGTGGAGGACTGTCGCTGTAGTGGAAAGTTTGGTGCCTCAGATTGAAGTACATCAGAGTGATTCAGGGAATTTTTGTCCTGCTTTTATCCAGAGAAAGATGCCAAAGAAAGCATGAATCCTTCAATTTAGAAGGACATTGTTTTTTTTTTAGAATCAGAAATCATCTTTTAAAAAATATAAAGTCATGTCACACCAGGAGGAAGAGTTTGGCCTCAGTCTCTTATTTTAATTTCAAGTCATTCATATTTAGACTGATAGTTAAGAAGTTTCAAAATGGGTTTCTGTGGAAAGATTAGGAACAATTAAAACCTCACATCTACACTCTAAGTCCTATGAAGAGCCTCAGTTAGGAGAAAAGGAGAGTAGTTTTTATTAATTTGGTGAGTTAAAGGCACACTATGCAGTTTTGGCTTGTTTTTAGCACCACCTGTCATGAGAACAAACTGTTCCCCCTCCCCTTGCTTTGCGCCCATATTTTCAATCATCAGATAAAGGTTTTCTTTGTTTCTTTGGAGGCTCTGCCATGATGAACACGGTGCAGTAGATCTCTCAGCTCATATCTATGATGTCTGTCTTCAGCTCGTCTGTCCTCAGCAGGTTCTGGAGTCTGAGTGATTTTCATTAACCCTGTAAAGAGTCGTATTAGCACGACAGGCTCAAGGAAAGGATTAAAAAACATGAAAAAGTTACATAGTGTGCCTTTAAGGGCTGGTTTTAGCAGCCAGTTTAGTGACTTTGACCCTGAGTATTCAGAACAACGTTCTTTGAGCTTTATTTCTGAAGCATCATTTTTTAGACTTTTCTTTTTATCTTCCCCACCTTCCTCCTTACTGTCATGACTGTGGATGGACTGAAAATGATTTACTTCGTTGGGATTGACTCCTTCTTTACACCTTATTATACGTTTTTATTACATCTTTTTTAATTTTTTAATTTTTATTACATCTTTAGACCAAACTAGACCAGCTCAACGCTGTTTTTTTCTCTTTAATAATCCTAATAATAATCAGGTTTATTTTACCAAGTACATGGCACATTTTTGTTACTACTTATTACTTATTAGTTATTACCTGTAACACTTAAATGTATGTGTATAGATGTGAGCAAATAAATAAATGACATCAAACTGTTGCAGATGTGCGAGCAGCTGTGAGCTGAACAGCTACATCAGTTGAATCAATACGTCTAAATAAACAGCAGGTTGATTTATTGTGTCCGTGTGAGAAAGGCTGCTGGTATCAGTGATCCCAGAGTTAATTATCAGTCATTAGTTCACTCAGTTCCTTCAAAAGCTGATTTAATTTTTGTTCATTAAAGCGACACATGAAACAGCTCCTATGATTGGTTTATAATAAATCATTTATTCATGTGTTTAATAAGTTCTCATCACTTATTGACAGGTATTGATATCGATGTAAATAGAGGATTTATTGCAGGATTTTGGGTGTTTTTCATAAAACTGAAATAAATTTAATGGATCATAAATTAGCAGGTAAAGGTAAGAAAATATAATAAGAAGCTTTTTTATTCTGCCCAGAGTAAGTGATGTAAAGTGACAGGGATGTGTGGATTAAAGAGTTATAAATGGGCCTTTTTAATTATTTAATATAATAAAATCAGTTTTACCCAGACACGTTGAATGAGTGCTGAGATCATTTACACCCTTACATATTTGATGAATTTCAGTGGTTCGTCTTAATAAATGAAATCATCATTTAAAAATTGCATTTTGTTTTACTAAGGTTATCTTTAAGATTCACTTGCTGATCTGAAACATTTAAGTTTGACCAAAAAACATCAAGATCAGAAGAAATCATGAGGGGTAAATACTTTTCCTCTGTTCTGTATTTGTTAACAAAGTCTGGACTCTTTGGAGCGCAGGATGACCCTCATGGCTCATGTGATCCCTAATGAGCCGGATCCGGTGGACTCACAGCTGGGATGGACCGTCCTGGACCTCCGCTCTGCGTCTGGTTCATCAGGAGCTGGTTTGTTAAATCCGCCCATCATCATCATCATCATCATAGACGCGCCTCCTCTCAGCTTCATGACTAAACCCTACAAATGGGATAAAGAGTTTTCAGGAGTTTTCAGATGTGCTGCTTCTCATCTCCAACCAGCTGATCGATCCAGGAGATTAAATATTCATGACCTAAATGGCGGAAGAATTATTAACAGAAAATTCTGCAAAGATCAATGGGGTGAGTTGACTCTTCAGGCTTTCAGCTGCTGTTTTTCAAACAAATGATGATTCTTGAGAACAGTTTTCTTTCTTGACATGAAATGTAGTTACACATTTCAAATATTTTTACTTTTTTTCCCTCGTTTAAATCACAAAAAACCTAACGAAAGTCTTTGAGAACTAAAGCACAATTTTTAAACATAAAAAATTCCCCAGAGGTTTAATTAAACTTGAAGAGTTGCACATCTGACTGATAATCAACTCAAACTGAGTGCTCCTCTTTGTCTGCTCTGGATTTTTTCACATCTCTATCTTCCTTCATTACCAACTGAATTAGATTTGTGGGAGAAACTGTGCAGTTATTGTTCAGACCGAGGACTCCTCCTGCTTTGTGGGTCATGTTCATGTGAATTATCCTTCATCCTCCATCTGGAACAGACACTCCAAAACATTATAATCCTACAGACCTTTACCTCAAAGGTCAGCTGAGACTGGTGTGTGGGATTTAAGATTAAAGGCATCAGAACAATCCTGATGAATGTACAGCAGACTGGAAAGGTTTCATGTGACTTCTGGGTCGTTGGGTGGCCCAAAATGTTGGTTCTCTGCCAGCAGACATCTTCAGGAAGACATTTAGATGTACACAACATTTTAAATGTAAGCTTTGAAATATTCAGTTGATCTGTTTTCCTTCAGTTCTCCTCACTTCTCTCGTCTCCTGCAGCATTTGACAGGGTCACTGCTGGCGGTGGCTTTCCTGGCCTCATTTGGCAGCTCTATGCTCTACGGATACAACCTGGCAGTCGTAAACTCACCTGCAAAGGTTGGTGCTGTTTGGACTCTCTTTTATCATAATACAGTTTGTTAATAGACTCAGTTAAGGCTTGAAAACTGCCCGTCACGTGCTGCAGTGTGGAGTCATGCGGTCCTGTGCATCAGCTGCACCGTGTCATTGATGTCCTTCAGTTTTTAATCCATCATATGCTGCGTTCTGCCCTTTTGACGCTGAATTGGCTGTTAATCAGCTGTGAAGCATTCCTGTTTTCACACTCAAAACAAAGCTTGGACAGTTTTCCCTGCTTTGTTTGGGACCATTTTAAGGCCCCTCAGGATAGAATGTGATTTTTTAATATCTCTTTACTGAAGAACAACCCAGAACATCCAGGAAATGATCAGAGAAAGCTTCTTTGAATAGAATTTGAAGATGTTTGCCTGTAAATTTTGACTTATTCTGGGCAGAGAAACTCCAAGTTTTCAGTTTCAGAATGAATGATTTCAATGAGCTCATTCAACTCAGGGTAGCTTTACCTTGAGTAACAGACATGATCAGTTGAGCCCTGATACCTTGATTCAACCACAGGAAAACTAAAAATTCTATATTTAGTTATTTCACACTGTTGGAGCAGATACTTTTATAATAATACATAATATAGCCCAGTAGAGGTTTGTGGGGAAAGTACTGTGTACTTGTGGGGTTTATACAGGATATGTACTGGGTACTTACAAGAGTATGCACATAAGTAGTATATAAGTTTTTATGGGCATACAATATGGGAACCAAGGTGTGTTATGAGTGACTTGTTAACTGGTACTTACTGGGGTACATACAAGGTAAGTACATAATCTTTACAGGGGCATGTACTTGGTCAGCACTAGGTACTTGTGGGGGTATATACAGAGTACTTAAGGTGGTATGTACTGGGACCAGACTGTATAATGGAGTGACCTACTCCCTGGTACTTTCATGAGTATGTATAGGGTAAGTACAGAATCCTTGCAAGGGTTGGTACTTGGAAAGTACTGGGTTCTTCTGGAGATATGTAGATATGGAGATCGGGCTGTATTATGAAGGGACCTGTTACCCTCCAGAGGTACACACAGGGTAAGTACAGAATTCTTATGGGGTTTGGTATTTACGGGTCCTTATGGTGGTGTGTTTGGGGATCAGGCTGAATATGGGGTATCTACTATCTAGTACACACCCAGTATGTACCTCTGTAAGTACCTCATACTTCCCTTGTATTCCTATAAATACCTGGTATGTATCAGGCTGTATTATGTAATGCTACCTCTTTCTAAATAGTTTTTTTTTTAATGAAATAGACCATTTGGTTTTCTGCCCTCTAAAGTGATACACCATGTCTTCCTCCAGTACATCAAAGCCTTCTATAACGAGTCGTTTGTCATTAATCATGACTGGACTCCAGATGAGCATTCTCTCACCATCCTGTACTCCCTGACCGTCTCCATCTTTGCTATTGGTGGGATGATCGGTGCGTTGCTGGTCGGCCAACTCGTCACTAAATATGGAAGGTTGGTGTTTGTGATTTAAGTGTTTTCTGCACAAACTCAACACCACAGTTTTTGAGATAAACAAGCTAAAACGGTTGCTGTGTTCAAACAGAAAAGGGACTCTGGTGAGGTCCACCATGCTGGTGTTTATCGGAGGAGCTTTGATGGGCTTCAGCAGATGGTGTAGGAATCCTTCCATGGTCATCGCCGGACGCTTCATCACAGGAATTCACTCAGGTGGGACCAATTTATTCCCACAAACACAAATCCAACATGAGTTATCTTTTCATAACTGATTGTCGTATTTGTTCCATGCGTTGTCATTTTTGTTGTTCAGGGATCTCCCTCAGCGTGGTGCCGATGTACCTCGGGGAGATCGCCCCTAAGAACCTGAGAGGATTTCTGGGTCTCATTCCCAGCATCCACATTTGTCTTGGAGTCTTTATCGCTCAGATCCTGGGGCTCTCTGAACTGCTGGGGAAGGTAATAACTTTGAGCTGGCTAAAGGTGCACACTGGTTGTGATGGTTAGTTTAAACATAATACTTCACAAACAAAAATGTCCATCAACAAACATTCATTGGTATATAAACAAGTGAACGTTCTGGGCTGGATGTGGATGTTTTAGAAGGCGATGAGGAGACCAGTCTTATGGATTTGAGTAACTTTGATAGTTTGAAGAACAGTTCTAGTAGGATGTCACCATTCTGTGTGTCTGGGTCTACAAAAAATGGTCAAAAGAACTGAAAACTGTTGTCTGACTCCATCCAAAAGCTCAAATTCTCAAAATAGTGAATGCAACAGAAACATTAGAGCTCTAGTTTTTAATGTTTAGACCCCAGGATGGCCAGGATGCTGAGGTTGACCCACATCCACTTGGGCCTTGGAGTAATGAAAACAGAGCCTGGCTGTGTCATGTGGATTGGTGGTGCGTCAGCGTCACTTCCATGAGAAATGACTGTTCTAATAGGAAGTCTTGGGTCCTGATGGCTCCTTAAGGAAAACAGTATTTACTGCATGGAGTGTTCTTCAAGTCAAACTGATCCAAGTTTGAGGAACACAGCAGTCAGTAAGAAGTCTTTGCTTTGTCCTCCAGACAACTTCTAGTCAAACATCTGTGAGATCTAATGAACTGGTTTGATCCAGGAAGCCTCAAGTCCTCATAAAAGAATGAAATTATGTTTTGTAAAATAAAAACAGCAAAAAGAATAAGAAAATCAACACTTTTATCCAGAAAACAGTCAAAACAAAATAAAATAGGTTTGGATAGCATGATTATTTGTTTCTGTGGTACAGAGAAATAAGTCTGTTATCGTCAAACACATAATAAGGGAATACATTCTTTATTCACAGAGAAAAGAGTGTTTTCTCAGCTGCCTCAAAAATGATATTTTTTGTATTTGAACAGGTTTTAACATAACTTGACTTCACAGATTAAAACACAGATAAGAGCTAGAAAGCAGCAGTAAGGTTTTACTCCAGCACTCTGTCTGTTTATATTTTCCATGTAGGAAGAATATTGGCCTCTACTCCTCTCCCTTGTGATATTTCCTACTATGGTCCAGTTGATGCTGTTACCATGGTTTCCAGAGAGTCCACGCTACCTGCTGATAGAGAAGGGAAATGTGCATGCAACCATCGCAGGTTTGGGACTTAATTTTCTTTTTCATTCTTGCTTAAGTTCATTCAGCTTCTTCCTGGTATTCAGTGACCTTCTTGACCTTTGTTTGCTTTTTTCCCCCAAGCCCTAAAGTGGTTCCGTAAGAAGGGAAACATCCAGGCTGAGGTTGAGGAGATGCAGGAGGAGCAACGCTCCCTCTCCTCCATGAAGACGCTCTCAGTCTGCAGTCTGTTGATGGACCGCTGTGTCCGCTGGCAAGTCCTCACCATTGTGGTGGTCAACATCGGCATGCAGCTGTCTGGCATTGACGCAGTAAGTGGGAAGACCTTTCTTGGTTACTTATCTTTTTCATTTTACAGCTGTGCACTTATGAAAGTGGGAGCTCACATTTCTGCAGATCCCAGCTGTGTTCTTCTCATCTGACCATATAGACTCACATTCTCCCACTGAGGCTGAAGGTGACACCACCACGCCTCATTATCTCTCTCTGTTTAACCTCACCTAACAAGCTCCAACCATCAGAACGTTAAGTCCAGCCCATTCCTGTGCTCGTTGCTTTCTGGGGACAGACACTCCAGGAATGCTGGATCAGGCAGGAGCCTGTCCAGCGCGGTCTCTCAGGCCCAGCGGATCCAGACAGGAACTCTGAATAAGGCTCCAAACACACCGATAAAACCACATGTCCAAAACTGAAACCAAAAAATCTAAATGCATTAAAGTGAATCTTTAAATATATTATTAGTTTTCTTCTCATCTGTCTTCATCTTTAAAGTTTGTGAAAAATGAATTATTAATTTTTACCATTTTACATGTATTGCTTTTGCTCACAATGAACACAATGGACTACATTCACAAGTGTTTCTAATCTCTGCCTTTCAGCATGACGGCTCCAAATTAGACCTTTAATGATCAGTTAACAAGTCATAGAACCACTCAGAACCTCACTTTGGACTTTTTGCTTCCAAACATGAAAACTGTGAAGGCCTCAGACATCCTTAGAGTCAGTCCTGGTGTTTAGTTTGGTCACTGGAGGCAAACAAGGGGCAGAAAAAGTATACTTAAAAAAAATAAACCAGAACTTTTTTCTTACTTCAATACTGAATATTATGAGTAGAATTTCAGATTTTCTTTAATGCTGCACACAGGAACTTTAAAAGCTGACACATCAACACAGAGGGAGAACTTCAGTTTTGAGTGAAATCAGAGGGAAATACTATACATTCTAAAGAAGTTTTAAAAGTTTTTGTGTTGCAAAAGTACAAAGAACTGTATTTGTATAAATAAATTTATGCAAAATGTTTTAATATAATAGTTTTGTAAACTTTTTATGACCTTTTTTCCTCTTTATATTACTTTTCCATCTTGTTTGCTCATTAATTGATTAATTAGTAACATAAAACAACAGCTCATCTTATAGCAGATAATAAACCTGATAAGAACATAATTCTATACAAGTTCATTAACTTAAATCACAAAGCAAGAGAAAGACATTTTAAATAATTCAGTACTGTGGCTTAAACATGATCTTTTGTTTGTTTGCTTTATTATTACAAGTATAAAAAAGTCCCTCAAACAATTGAAGGAAACCTTAACATTGTTCTTGGTTTGTGAACTTCTGTTTCCAGACAAAGTCTTCATTATATAGGGACAATCATTTTCCTAAAATAAACATAATATATTAATAACTCCTTCAGGTCCAACTTTTAAAAGATCATGATACTCTTTTAGAATATGTTCATGCGCTCTGGTTTATTACAGGTGTCTGTGTGTGCATGCTTTAAATCAGAAATGTGATGAAATGCAACACGTGTGTTACTAAATCAACAAGACAGCGCTGAACTGACTCCGTCCTCACCTCATCAATGATGGATGTTGCATCAGCAAAGTGTGATTGATGAGAACACACAAATTAATTTCAGGGGGAGCACTTGTCAGCGAAGCTCGTGAAACACAGCATCTCAGATGCAGAAGTGATGAAAATAATCACTGTGATGAATCACGTGGACGCTCCAGAAAAACAGAGCAGCTTAGAAAAACAAAACAACCTGATTTTCAGTGTTTAATTTCTCTGAATGTGTTTTATTTGTGTGTGCTGATTGTGATAAATCCCATGTTGCTGTGAATTTCAGATCTGGTTCTACACAAATGAGATCTTCAGGAATGCAGGAATCCCAGAACCTCGCATTCAGTACACGACAGTGGGAACTGGTGCCATCGAGGTCATCGCAGGGATGCTGGGAGTGAGCGGACATTTTATTACTATTATGACAGTAACTGGTCCATTATTTGTGTCATATTGAATCCCATTATGATCAAAGAAAAACAAGACATAAATGGACAGTTTTATTATAAAAAGTCTACATCAGCTGAGCTCAGGACAGTGGAGAACTGAAAACCTGTTGCAGGAAACTACCTGGTTTAATTTTCTCTGGCGTCCCCCTTGGGGAAGTTTATCATTCAAAACAGACAAATAAATATTTTAACCAGAATGACAAAATCTGAAAAATCTCCCTGAAACTATAATAAAAAATTAGGCTGTAAATTAATCACATCTATATATAGTTGAAGGTTAAATTTGAAAAATAAACAAAAGACAGAATAAATTATAATGTAGATGTTAAATTGCAGATTTAACATTAATCAGATCAATATGACAAATGATCAACTCTGAATACTTAGTAGTGTGTTGATATTTATAGTTGTAACTTCTGTTTTTCAGTGTTTCACTATCGAGCGTCTGGGCAGAAGACCTCTGATCATCGGGGGGTTCCTCTTCATGGGTTTCTGCTGCGCGGGCATCACTGTGTCTGTCATCTACCAGGTGAGCTTCACCTCCTGCTGCTGGACATTATATCCTGGATAAACGTCATGATCATAAACTCAATATCAAACTCTGGCTGTTCTTTAAAATGAGTTTATCATTTCTTTGGACTACATTTAGATATTCATCATTTTATTTTTTTATTATCTTGTTTGCAACAATTCAAGCAGCAACATAATTATTTATGATGATCAGTTTAATGTCAGAAGCACCATGGTACAAATCCAGTACTGCGTACGCAACGGTACACAGTACTGGCGCTTTTACATTTTACCCCTCAGTGTACTGGGACTTCTTTCAGTGTTACGTCGAGATGATTTTGAGCTTTCATGGTTACCGTATGAGTTTCCTGGTAGAGCAGAGCAGTCCTGGAGGTGTGGAGGAGTAGGGCGGCACGGGGAATCACAGATGGATGAGGGAACTCAGCTCGACATAAACAGGTGTTATACCAAATTCTGCGACCCTGCTGGAGTCACTCCAGTATGACTCCAGTATGTTCACACCCATACAATGTGAACAATTGTGAAATAGCCCACTTCCTGATTTCCGATTTTTTGTATGTTTTTCACACTTAAATGTTTCAGATCAACAAACAAATGTCAACATCATACAAAGATAGATGTGTTAACACAAAATGCTATTCTTAAATGATGATTTCATTCATTAATGGATAACAGCTATCAAAACCAACCTGGTCCTTTGTGAAAAAGTTTTTTCCCTCTTTGTTAAATCATGAGTTAATTGTGAGTAGCCAGTAGCCACTCCCAGCCTGATTATGTCCAGACCTGTAAATCACCTCTCTGATAACATGAAAAAGGCTAAAAGATCTCAAAAAGCAACACAGCATGCTCTGTTCTAAAGAAGTTCAACAACAAAACCCAGAACAGCTAAAGCACTTCAGGCCTGATTAAAGTTAAGGTCAGAGGTCATGATTCAGCAATAAGAAAGAGACGGGACAAAAATGTCCTCCATCAGAAACGTGAGACTCATTATCACAAACACTTGATTGTAGTTGTTGCTGCCAGGAGTTTTACAACTAGTTATTAGATTTAGGGGCAGAAACGTGTTCACACATGTCCAAGGTTTGGATTATTTCTCCCCTTAATAAACAACGCCTTCATTTAAAAACTGCATTTTGTGTTTACTTGTGTTCTCTTTAAATCTGCTGATGGTCTGAAAGATTTAAGTTTTAATTTGTTTCAAGCACTTTCAAAACCTTTCAAATACCACATCAAATTGAAACCATTTAAAAGGATTTTACGGTAATTAAGATGAGATGAGAATAACTTTATTGATCCCTCAGAGGGGTAATTCCCTTTCAGTACAGTCTTATAGCACCCTAATTAAAACCTTTACTGCCCCAAATGAACAAAAAACAAAACTAAACAGTATTCATTGCTTTTTTCCTTACCTGTTTTAATTTTACTTTTACCCTTACAACTGGTCAACAATGCACACTCCTCCTCCTTAAATGTTGTTTTCCTCTAAGTGGCCCTAACACGCCATCATAGTTTCTGCGTTGACATCTCAAAACTTGTATTTTTCAGACACAGTTTCCCATCCTGAGCTACATCAGTGTGGCCTGTGTAGTCGGGATCATCGCGGGTTTCTGCATCGGACCAGGTAAAACCTTCAGTCAGTCTCCTCTCTGCATGAGGAAACTGTCAGACCTTGGACTGAACCCTCTCAGCCTGTTCTTCTCTATGAGGTTACACTGCTCCCTGCTGGAAAGCTGCACCATCGCAGGTGCTGCAGCTGAAAGAGCCCCCCCACCTCATTGTGTTCTCCTCCTATGAGTGTGAAGAGATATTGTATTTCATTAGTCTTGTAAATTAAGAAATCCTAACTGCCACAGTACATCCATTCCTGTAGCCATTTGTGCAGCGGATGAGATGAGTGAGGAGAATTGCGAAGCGTTGGTTTACAACACGGCATTGAGCAGACCTGTGAGGATGATGAATTAGCACAAATCTGGTTTACATAACGTCATTCGTCAAGCCAGCAAAATCCATACCATAGCACAGGAGAGAGGATTTCTGTTGCTGCAATTAGACTTTTAATGGCTCATTGTTCATAATGCTCGCCGTGATGAATTCGGTTTCCTTGGGATGAAACCGTGCTTTCACACCGCCGCACTTTGTG
The DNA here is from genome assembly GCA_006937965.1 of Callopanchax toddi. Taxonomy (NCBI): domain Eukaryota; kingdom Metazoa; phylum Chordata; class Actinopteri; order Cyprinodontiformes; family Nothobranchiidae; genus Callopanchax; species Callopanchax toddi. The sequence goes on from SSNR01000075.1 coordinate 712,113, forward strand.
CACGTGTTGACAAATTACGGCCTAGTTATTTGTTTGACGGTACTAAACCTTTCCCTCTGCAGTCTGCAGGCAGAGATAATGAGGACATCATTCTGAAAGCTGATCATTAAAGCTTTTGCTCATGCATATTTTCCCCTCACATCCTCCACTTCCAACAATGAGGGATGTTTAAAGTCAGCCCCCTAATCCTGCATATCAGACTAATGAATTGCACCACTCCTCGCTAAGATACTCTCTTTTCTCCAGTTCTGAATCCCTTCCAACTTGACAATCATCTTGCTCTCTTGTCAGTCTGTGATTATTCAGTAATAACAAACACATAATGAAATACATGCATTAAAAGGCGAGTACCTTAATGGCACTTTGTTGTTTCCTCCTTTATTCGTTTTGAACGAGGGCTAGTGAAGAGTCATGAGTGGGAATATTGATGAACCAGATGATGAATGAAGCTGCTGATTTTAATTTCACAACAGCAGGAGTAATTACATTTGATTTGTACTCTAACTGCTTGCTTAGTTGGATTAGGCTAATAGATTCAACTAGTTGAGCTGGAAAGCATCCCGTTGTCCGTTTCTGTCCTTTGAAATGAAAGCGGTGTTTCTGGTTCCTCTCTACAGCCGGAGTGCCTTTCCTGATCACCGCTGAGCTCTTTAAGCAGTCTCACCGACCGTCGGCCTACACTGTGGCTGGTTGCCTCAACTGGTTGTCCAACTTCATCATCGGCTTTGTCTTTCCCTTCCTGGAGGTTGGAATAACCTAACGTTTCATTTACAGCTTTACATACTCACAGAGACATTATTATTGTTGTTACCATCGACCACTTGCAGGTTTTGCTGTTCTTAGTCACCTGATTCAAGCGGTTGAATTCTCTCCTCAGCAGCAATTAATTTAAACAGACATGCTGAAGCATGAACATCTAACCCTATGAAGGGCAGCTAGTGGCCCTCGATGACTGGATCTGGTGACTCCAGCTCTACGCCTTAAAACATGAATCAATAAACTTTATGTTTATCCCTTTATTAGACGCTTTTATCTAAAGCAACATACACACAATTAATAATCAACCTATCAGGCATGTTGTGATGTGTGGGGGTGCTTTGGAACACAGTCTCAGATAAAATCACTGAACTGACAAAAACATCCACACTTCCTGGTGTTCACTGAGAGTAGTGAAATAGGTCCACTCTCAAACAAAAACAAGTCCTGCAGACATCTGGTCAGAGCTGCTTTAATGCTTCTAGGCTGTTTTATGAATTTGTTAAATGATGAAAGAGATTCTGTATTTTAATCAACTTTTGCTCATAGTAAAACATTTTGGTCAATTTTTGGATAAAACCAACTTAATGTTTTAAAAACAATAATTCTTCCTCTGTTCATCCATTTGAAATAACCCGTTGAATTAATATTGTAAATAAAACCTGATTAATCAGGTTTTCTCTGATACTTGTGTGGTCTGTCCTCAGGAAGCTACAGGTCCTTACTGCTACCTGATTTTCTGTGCGATCTGCTGGGGAGTGGCGGTGTACGCCATCTTCATTATTCCTGAGACCAAGAACAAAACCTTTCTGGAGATCAGTCAGATGTTTGCTGCCAAAAACAACGTCCTGGATGACAACGCGACTCCAAACAGTCAGCTGAAGCTGGCGCTGATGAACGGCTACGGAACTCTGGGCCTCCATGATGAGAAATAAAAGTGGAAACTGACAGCTGACGTAAAAACATAAAATTAAATTAAAACAAGAATCAACTGTGACTAGAAGTATCTCACATTTAGGTGTAAAAACTTTTTAATGATAGTGAGGTCACACTGTGACGAGTCACATTTAAATCAGTTTACTGTATTTTTGTGGGACTGATATGTTTTTCTCTCCAATTTTTTCTGTATTATTATGGATTTCTTCACATGTTTACAGTCAGTTTGTTCTTTTTTTACTGAGGAAAACATGACAGTTTCATTAACAAACCAATAAAGCATCTCAAACACAACTTCAGTCAGATGTTAAAAACTCTTTGCTCTAAGGTTGAGGAACAATTAAAGACGTGTTTCTTAAAAGAATCATCTTCAATGAGAGTTTGAAACTGAGTTGAGACATGATGACATTATTTTGATCAAATCTTTAAAAGTGATGACCAATCTCAGTAAATGATCTGTGATGACTCTCAGCTCCTACCACATCAGATTGGAGCTCAGTATCTGTTAAAGTGACTGAGTTAGAGCCATTTTTATTTCTGCTCACCTTGATTAGTTGTGGCGGCCATCTTGGATTGGATAGATTCCAAATGATAATCAGCTGTAGAGGATCATCCAATGATAAGTTTTCTCAAAGTTTCATTAAAATCTGTCTGTCTCATCAGATATTTTGCCAAAGATTTATGCAAAGTTTTTGTGTGTAACAATCACAGTATGTGATGAGTCTGAACCGCTAAAACACCAAATTCTACCTCAATATCAATTAAACTGACTCAGTTCAACCATCTTTAGTGTTTTTCAAAGTAAGCTAGCCGTGGCGGCCATCTTGAGCTGGTTTAACTCAGGTCTACTTGTATTTTTCTGATGACTTTCTGAAAGTTCTGTTAAAATCCATCTAGTGGTTCACGGGGTATTTTGCTAACGTTGCTAACTCATTACACTAAAGACTTCCTTTCTGATTGATGCTCATATACCACAATCTATGTTTTTTACATTGTCTCACTGCAAATGTTCATTGCTGTGTAAAAGTCCTAGTCCCAGTATTTCTAATTCTAACAAATAATCTGCCCTTGTAATGTTTTGAGATGTTCAGTAGCTCTCCAGACTCTTTGCAGAGCCTTTAAATTTTTCTTTTTGTTTTGTGACCTTTTACAGAGGAGTGAGTTGCTTTTCTAACCGTTGAACCACTTTTCACAAACACAAACGCAAGATAACTGAAATAATAAACATGTTTTGGAACCATAAATGAAATGGCAAAGAACCATCCATTTTTAGGTCCCTACTGGCAGCGATGTAAGTTCAGTGAGTGTCACTTAAATACTGCCAAATTGTCTTTAAAATAGAATATACACATACCAACAAGGTACTTCCTAAAGAGAGAATGCTGCCTAATGTGTTTCAACCACATATTATAACTTTATATATCCAAATATAATATATTTTCAGCAGCGTTTATGAATACTGGTTAGTGTTTGAATGCACTGGACTGCTGTTGGTGAAAATGTGATATTTGGGAAATCGAGGCAAATAATGTAATCCATTCAGATAAACTGTCCTCTACAGAAAATAACTAAATATGCTAGAAGTTCATTCATATCATCTGATGGAAGAATCGGTTAAAGCTGTAAAGATGTGGATCTGTGGTTCATAATCCAGGATCTGTTGGGTTCTAATAGAACTAGTCTGCAAATCTGCAGACTATATATCCACGTGTATAGTCTGGTTTACCAGGCTACCTGTACGGAGCTACAAGTGAAAATGACCCTAAACCTGTGTTTGTTAAAGAAGATGAAGTTTCCAACAACAGAGGAAAATAAAAAACACAAGTTAATAAAAGATAGACTCAAGAAACGGGAGCCCTACCTGTTTAAAGTGAAAGCTCCCATCTTTTTGGAGTTGGGTTCTGTTTTTGAATTTTCTAAACAGTTTGATCTTATTTGGTAGATAGAATGGAATGGCCTCAGGTGGAAGAAACAGAGATTAGTTAAAGAGACAATGAGACAAGTTGTAAAATGTCTCCCAGTCTTAAAAACTTCTCAGCAGTTCATGCAAACATTTTTTAAACTTCAAATTGTTATAAATCTCACAATTCATGGTTATTCCACCAGAAGTTCCAATTCCAGTCAGAGGTGTTTTAAACTGTTTAGCTCTTCAGATGAGTTTTGCTGCAATTAACTATAAAAATCTGTCTTAAAAAAACAAGTCTTATAAACTTTTTGTTGGTGTAAAAGTTATTAGAAATGCTTCCATGAACTGCGGTGAGCCAGTAGCTCATCGGTTTGATCAGAACTAATCTCTGGTTTTCAAAAATGAGGACAGCAGAGTGCTTTCTACAACAGGTAAAAGAATAATAATTCATAACTTTTTCACCATTTAAAAAAATGTAAATTAGTCAAAAAGAATGCTGTTGATTAAATAAAATTAAACTTTTAACAGCTGATTTCTGCAAACGTAAAGTTCATGTGAAACATTTTCTAGTTTTTCTCCTCAGATGAACTGATTTATGTTTGAAGAACTTTCTGTCACACTATAACCATTTGATGTTATTGAATATTAATCTGATGCTTTCACTTTTCACTCAAGCCTTTCCAATCTGCTCCCAGTAGATTCCTGATGTTTCAGACAGCAGAGCGTGGTGTTGGGGTGAAGAAGCCCCTGGTTGTGTTACAGTGCCATCATCAGGCTCCGTTTCTCCCTCAGAGTTGTAAAAGTGCCACGCTGTATGACATGCTATGGCAAATTTGGGAGTCACGCGGTATGAAGGGCCTGTCCTCTCCCTCCCATCTCTTCCCTCTGCCTTTAGGCTGCTTGATCCATCTGTCAACCCCTGCAGAAGGGCCCTCAACCCCCGACTGAGGCAGAATGGATAAATGCTGTCAGATCTCAGCCTGTCCTGATGTCACGCAGCAGAAGACACGAGTGGAGCGTCGGCATATGGGTTTGTTCTGATGGTGCAGTGGTCACAACACTTCAGACAGTCCTGTCTCATGAAAGAGGGAGGCGGAGGTGAGTTCGTGATGGAGGGTCAACCTTTGGAGTTGTTGATTTGCTGCTGAATGACAAATGGACAGCAGAGTCTCAGTAAGGCAGAGGGGGCTGAGTGGCCTGTTCATATGTAACATCACTCTCAAACAAAGGTCTCCTTGTCACCGAGACTACAGTATATTTCTGCGGATAATGCCACAGCATTGAACATGTGAAAGCGCACTCGCACGCACGCTCCGCCTCAGGCTGGCAGAAGCTATAAATCAAACAAATAGCATCACACCCTGACGAAGGAAGCATTCCAACAGATAAAACGCTCTCCCACACAACAAAGCCACACTCACTGCGTAATTAATTGCAACAAATTACCTCTTCCTCTCCCTGTCTGCCCCCACCTCGCCTCTTTTACTGCACTGACAGGCGCACGGCGCGCTCCTGAGAGCAGTGTGTGTGGATGTGCACGGGTATACTGCACAGTCACACACACACACACACACGCTGCTCGGCCTGCACCCTTCATAAGTGCTTTAATGTGGCTTATTGCAGTGTGCGGTCCCCTTAGCCGTGGAAATATTCGCTTGACGGATGTGCTTTGTCGCAGGCGCTCCCCGGCGGAGGGCGACTGTCAGGGAGGAGATGATAACATTAACAGGGAGGCAAGGCGATGACAAATGCCTGTTATCAGCGAACGAGGCCGGTGACAAATCGAACGGCAGCGCCCAGGCAGCCCCGGCGCGGCGTAATAAAAAAGAAGATGGATGGCACATCCAGGCAGGGCCTGCGTTAATGCGATTTCCACTGCTCTGCCTGACTCCCAATTAAGGCTGGGAGGGAAGGGGTGGGGGGGTGAGCCAGTGAGGAGAGAGAGAGAGCAAAGGATGGTGGGAGGAGGTAGAATACCGAAGACGAGAAGAAGAAAAGGTGGAAATGGGGTAGAACTGGAGAATAAATGAGGTAGATGCAAGGGTATAACAAGAGGATAAATGTCAGTGAGGATGAGGCGAGTGACAGGGACGAAGAGGAGGAACCATAACAGAACATGTCGTTTTAATTGTGTGCAGAGCCCACCTGCTCCCTCCTGCTCTCCTTCTCTTTTACTCACATCTCAGTCACCTTGGCGCGGGGTCGTTAAGCGTCTCTGCATCCTGGAACATCATTAGAGGTTTAAAAGCGACAGCGATGAACAAAACCACACAAACTCACCTCTCTTCACCCTGAGGAAACCTCTGAGTGAGAGCTGGTCACAACAAGTTAAAGGGATAGTTCAGGCCTTTTAAGGTGGGATTAAAAGTTATGAACAATTAACATTTTATCTGTTGTAGACCGGAGCGAGGAGCTAACAGCTAAACACGGCTGTAAAGCTGTTTTTAAACCTTTGAAGATGAATTTGGCTATTTGCAGCAGATATTAGTGGCTAAGCTAGCTGTTTGTAGTACTTCCGGTTCAGCATGTATTACTTCAAGTATCATCATTTTTTAATGACTTAACGGACCTTGGTTTACTTCCAATCACTTTGAGATGCTACCTGTAAAGAAAGAAGTTGCAGGAAAAAGTTTTTCAGTGCAAGAAATGTAATTCTTTACATTTTTTATTCTAGGTTTAAGTGAAAATGGAGTAATTCAAATTCAGACATACTTCATTCATTCCCAGGAGGAAAATGTTTAAAGAATTCCAAAAACATCAAAGTAAAATTTTAATGGGAATAAAATTAAACACAAATATGATTAAACCACAAAAAACAGAAAGTAGAAATAAAATTCAACATTTAGTTGTGAATTATAATGATAATTATTATATACATAAAATAAACAAATATAATAAATATGAATTTATACCATTAAAGCTGTCATTGAATTTGTGTTGAATAAATTACGTTTTTTCAACCAATCCAGACTCAGGCTTGTTGATTCGTTTCATAGGCCACTTTTTACAAAGTGTTTATTTGTAGATTATTTTATTACTCTAACATTTAATCTTTCTTTTCTGTGAACCTCTTATGTGAAAAAGAGAGTGGTGTAAAAATGCATGTAAATAAAAAATAAGTAAGACATTCACATAAACCTCTTTTTTTAACAATTAGAGTTGTTTTAAGACAGCAGAAATCCACTTTTGGAACTCACCTAACCATTAGCTTCTGGAGCTATCTGCTCAAAACGTATCTCTGTTTCTCCAAACTGAGGTCACTCAGACCTTTCTACAACAGTTAAAATGATCATTTGTCCACAGAAACTCGCTTCATATGATCAGAACTATGGCTTTTCTATCTGTCACAATGTGATCAGATCTAACAGATCTGCATGTTTTCTGTCGGGTTTTGTTTCTGAACTGTAAAAACAGATCAGCCTATGTGTAAGTAAAACCATCAAGAAGATCAAAGATTGTGTCCAGGGTGACTGTCCCAACTCAGCCTTCCCAAAGACCCAGATGTTATGTCTTTACTAAAAAGATCAGTGCAGGATATTGAGTAATTGCCCCTGGATGAGAGGGCATCTGTGCCTGAATACCCAAGGGCTGCAGTTTTGTCACTCTGACAGTGTTTTATAGAAGACCGAGGAAGCTCAGAAGGCTGCAGAAGTGAGCCTCATATATCTCCCGCTATTACACCAGGGCTAGAAAGAGAGGCTTGAAATGACAATGAAATATAGCTCTGGCTCCAAGGGAGAAGAAGAACAGGGTCTAAAGAGGGACAGCTGAGTCTCCCCGGGAGCCTGCAGGGGCTGTGCTTCAAATCAGAGACAGATGCACAGCGGACTCCAGCCCTGCACTACACAGCTAGCACGCGGAGGTGAAAAGGAGAGGATGTGTAGCGCAGAGAAGGAAATCCTCAGAGAGAGAAAGCCTCTCGTTGCCTTTGCTGATATTAGTCTGAAAGAACAAGGAGAAATTAGAGCCCTGCAGGAGGGTAAAAGTCTAAACTCGGCAAGGACCCTTGCATCATTAAGTTGTCAAGTGGACGGGAGGCCCCGAAATATGACTTGGAGTTATTGCCGGGGCCAGGGCTGATGATATAAGAATTACAGTACATGGATCATAGCCGGATCGATAGGTAGACAAAGTCATTATAGAGAGGCTAGAGTTCAATGCCTCCCTTGGGCTGCACACGGGAACTCATATTTATCACTATGGCAATGTGTAACACACACAACACACAGGTGGGTGGCTGTGTAGTTATATTTTGCTTGTTGCTCTTATTTCCAAAGCTATCAGTTTGAGCTGTATCGATTGTTAAAGTCACAGCACGGAGGGGGTGGAGCGGTCTCTGAATACATGCTTCTCGGCCTCCATTTCTCTGTAATTTGCTTCCTGTAAAGGATGTCAATACAAACGCATGTTTACAGGTGAGCTAAATGTCTTAATGTGCGCATATCATTCAACGGAGAGCATTTGTTCTTCTTTGCCTCCTGTTTTTGCACCTCAAGAGAGCGGAGGGATGGGGAGCACGAGCAGGGCAGCATCGATCCTCGCTTTGCAGAGAGAAATTAGCCATGAAATTAAAGCTCCCATCAAAGGCCAAGGCCAGCACCGTCACCTGATCCAGCACTATTTATACTCACAGGAGAGGATGATGATGATGTCTGCATCACGCTGATGATAACAGGACAGAGAGGAGGGGGAGAGACGGAGGTGGAGGAAGAGTTTCTCTCCTCTCTCCACAGTGCCACTGACCCGCCATCATTTATACTGCCAGGGCTCAAGTGCAAGGTTAGCAGCAGGCTGATCTCCCATAAATCACTGCTCTGCTGGACGGAGAGGGGTCGGGGTCGATGCCTCTGGAAGCCAGCCTCCACTGATGACAGAGTATTTATAGATCAGGGAGAAGAAAAGGAGCGAGGATGGAGGAGGAAGGCTGTGTGTCTAATTGGCTTAAGAAGCAACCTGCTCCGTGCAAAAGTCTTCAGTCACTTTATGTTTGTTGAAACATTTAAATATATGATGATAGAAAGAGGCTGAGAACTTCAAAGGATGAGCCAGTGTTGTGTCCATGCACAGCAGACAATTCAGTCTAGACAGCATGGTAAGACAGCACTCTGTCAAACATGTTCAAATTCCTGGAGCCAAATCTGGGCTCAGTCAGGTGTGGACTAATCATCGACCTACCTGCAAACATGTGCTGCCAACAGCCAATGAAAACGAAGGGGTGGGATGCAAACGAGAGCATCAGAAGACAACAGGAAGTATCAGTGATGGAGAACAGCAAGAAGAGAGTGCTGACAAAAACAAGAGTGTGATGCCTTCAGCTGGACTTAGGTGGGCTGTCTAATCATATAATCTGAGTGTCTCTCAGCTGTCTGATGAAATCAGTCTGTTTGAGTCCAATTATTTTTAAATCTGTAAAACAGCAGAGGTTTCGTGTCCCTTTTAGCAAAAACCACATTTCTATCACTTTGTCACAAACAGCTGTTCTCAATTACATAATTTGTGATCTTTTCTTATTTAAAAATACTCAAAATAACACACTCTGACTCATAAAATGCACATTTTGTATTTGTTTGTATGAATCCAATTGTAAATGTTTATATAATAATATTTTTACTGTTTTAATTTTTGTGTTGTTATTGGTTTAATTTAGTCCGTTGTGGTTTTAAGTGATGCTGCCTATCTTGCAGGTCTTCCTTGGTAAAAATGGTTTTGAATCTAAATGAGATATTTAATAAAAATAAAATAGTATTTTTATTCCAAAAAGGGACTCTCAAAGGAAAACCTGACCTGACGTATGTTTGATGATCAGCTGATCCTGTTTCAGATTCTCTGATTTTCAGATTCACTCTTTATAGGTGTGAAATTCTGCATATATGAGACACAGGAATTGGACATGAAATTAGTGGGGAAAGTGTCCAAAGTCCCAAGAAAAGCTTTGAAAGACCTTCAGAACACCTGGAGAAGACTTCAAGAACGTCTGGCAAAACATAAAAATATTGTAGTGGTTTAAAACTTTTGCACATTTGTTGGTGTAGATTCTAAGTATTCATGATCATTTTGAGTGATTTTAAAAAGGCAACTGTCTGACTTCTCTTGTTTTTGAAAGATGCTTTTGCACATTTGGCTCTTCAGACACTTTTTAATGACACTGTAACAAAGACACTGTTTGTGCTTATTTCATTGGTTGAATTTATAAAACAAAGATAAATATAATTATTAATTATATATATATATATATATATATATATATATATATATATATATATATATATATATATATATATATATATATATATATATATATATATATATATATATATATATATATATATATATATATATGGCTTCATAATGCTTGAAGAGCTGTTAGTCAACACACTTTAACAACTTATAAGAAGGTCTGACAAAATATGAACAAACTAGAGTGGATTAAAACTTTTGCACAGTTCTATATGTGTACAGAAACATGCCAACATGAATCCACATTATGAGTAAATTAGCTGTTTTTGATAACAACTTTCACATGTGCACATTCATCCTCTGCAGAAACATCAAGTCTTCATGTGGAAAGGTGACAGAGGTGTGACGAACCCCAGAGACAGCAGGGGGAGCCCACTCCCCACACATCACACCCCCACATGCTGACGTCACTTCTACCTTCACAAACACTTGAAACATAAAAAATGTTCCTCATTTGTCCTCCAACACTTCACCAAGACGTGGAGATCAAACAGGCCACTTACAGGTGACTGAAACAGATAAAACGGGACGTTTCAAACTCACATTTTTGCTGAGTGCAGCCTTCGCCAAGCACAGTGTTTTGACAGCAGTACAGCAGGTCCAGCATGGTGCTGTAATGACCGGTGGCAAGAGACCGTCCAGGCTAAACACTGGTTATGGTCAGCCACAAGATGACTGGGTGTCCTTCAGCTGTTCTCCTCTCTCTCGCTGCAGGTCTGATGCAGAAAGTCCACCTCTCCAGCAAAAACAAACCGTGGCTCAGCACCAGGAGATTTTCAGGATCACATCCATTCCTGTCAGTGGGCTCATAACTGGCATGTGAATGATTTACGTTTGCTTTAGGTTAGGCACAGGAGGAGGATCTGGTAGAGAACAGGAGCAGAGGTGGATCAGAGGTCAGAGGAAAAGACCTGGGATGGAGTCAGCTGCTTGGTGTCTGAGTGTGAATGTTAAGAAATGAAGCTGCTGCAGTGAAGCTTTACTGTGTTTAATATCACTATAAAACTACTAGATTTTATTAATAATAATAATAATAATAATAATAATAATAATAATAATAATAATAATAATAGATAATGAAATTACACTTTTTAAAAGTACATGACACATCTAGAACTAATATAGTCATAAATTATGACCAATAATAATTAAAAAACTGTTTATTGTGACTTCATTTTTATTCCTGAAATCTATGGTGACATAATTTTAATTCACAAAACGTAGAACTAAATACTGCTTTCATTTTTAAATGTTCTGCTCATTTACGTTCATATGGATTCTCATTCTTCCAGGACACGATAATTAAAAATTCCAGGAGAAAAAGTTGACTCATTGTTGCCTTTTTGAAATGTTTTTTATAATTAAATTATAATGTATGTAATTTCGTTGTATCAGGTAACTGGTTCAATGACAAATAAAGTGATTCCTGATTATTTAGTTTCACAAAGTTTAAACACTGAGGTAAGTATGATAAAAACACACTGGACAAAGGGTTAAAGCCTGCAATAAATGGAAAAATAATACAAATGATGGCAGTTTAACTGTTCATTCAAACATAAACTCCTAAAGAATATCATGGTTTATAAACACTTGAGAGATGAATGGATGAAAACCCATTTTTACTGGTTGTGTGTATATGAGTCCAGTGGTCTCATACGTATATACACTCCCTAGTGTTGATTTAACACAGGTGATTTTGCTGTGTGGGTATTATTATGATGATTATGATGATGACAACATTCTATAATAAACACTTCTGAAAGTCCTGCAGTGACTTTTGGTTCTGAGTTAATTCAGGATGAGATCAATTAGAAACCTGTTCTGTTCAATTTCACTTCTTTTTCCCTAATTAAGGACTTTAGTATAAGAGTGCATCGATACATTGACATTATTAAGAACAGGTTGTACTGCTGCGTTTCAAATGGTGTCACCAAACATTCTGAACGTTTCATCAAAACAAAAACAAATAACAACTGAAACAAAACAGAAACATTCTCATTTCTAACTTCCTCATCAGAGATCTGCAACTTTTATGACTGAAAAATACATTTTACCATAATGAAAATGATACGAATAGAGTCATGTTTACATGTTTAAGTTTTAGCAATAGTTCAATTAAAAAACACTTTCTGGTTCTGATCCATGCTGAGCTCCTAGTTTGAACAAAATAAGACGTGACCCAGTTAGAGATAACTTAATCACGTTAATGTCATTAAATACAGCATAAAATACATTTTATGATCTAAATTAATGCCTATTAATAAAGTGCTCTTGCTGTTTATATTGTATTTCTGTTTTTCTCAGCTATTAGAAAAGCTTGTTGAATATATTTTGATATTTTGTTTTAAAATTAAGTTAAATCTAATAAAAATGCTAACCTGCTTTTAGCTTTTACAGCATTTTGGTTGAATGTGGTTGAATGTCAGATAATTATAGAGAACAAGCCAACAGTTATTAACTCATTTTAAAATCTGATCGCTGCATTTTAAACACAAATTTAGTGAAAAAACTGCTGTTTTCTTTTTAATTCAGACACTGAAGTGAAGCGACCTGCTTGTATATTACAGTCATTCTGCTGTGAGGACGTCATGCACTTACTGCAAAACTAACGTCTTATAATGTGAATTTAATTTGAAATATTATTCAGTTTAGATCAAAGTTCGAAGCATCAACATCAAAGAGGCTGAAGAGCCTCAGAGCACTGAACTGAATCAGTCAATACAAATAAATAAAAATAACACAAACTGACAACCAAGAAGCAACAGGAGAATACTTTAAAATGTTATATATAGAGTTTAAATTGATTTTTACAATATCTAAACATTTCTCGAGGGTTGTGATTAAAAGATGCAACTTTTTTTTAAAGTCTATATTGAACTAAGTTAGAAACCGTTCCAACAATCGAGAGCAGCACAAAGTGAAACACTACTAATAAAAACATTAAACATTATAACAGAACCGCTAGAGCTAAAGGAATGGGTTTTATGCATCCTCCTGATGAAATAAACTTCTGAATGAATAAATGGACTCAACTATCATTATTCTATTTCTTAATAAATTACTTAATCTTCCAAAGAAAAGATATTAACCATCACAGTTGAATTTCTGAAGATCATTTCCAGACCTCCCACTCCATGACCCCCAGTGGGGTCCCGACCCCAACTTTGGAAACCTCTGCTTTAATCTTGGATACAGTGTTTGTATCAGCGGTTTGAGACAAACATTACGAAGATGTTACTGGAAGGTTGAGTATAAATAAATTAAATCAAGTTCTCCTCGAGGAGGTTTGGTGTTGTGATGACTTTACCATCAGAGCCCTCGCCCGTCCCTCCAGCCCCCCCGTTAGAACGCCTCTCTCCTCGGGACGTGAAGGTCAGATAGGAGGGGGTGTTTGATCGATAAGCGCCTCCCCTCTCTCCACGGCTCAACGACAGCTCCTGTCAAGAATCCAGCAGGACTCCCATCAGATGGATCAACAGTTTCCTCCATCACCCCCCTCCTCCACTTTAAAGGGAAACTGTCACTAACTGCCACTGTCACATACCAGGCAGGTGCTTTCAACGCACTGATAACGCGCCAAGGAATTTCAGCAGGCCCAAGTGTGTGTGTGTGTGTGTGTGTGTGTGTGTGTGTGTGTGTGTGTGTGTGTGTGTGTGTGTGTGTGTGTGTGTGTGTGTGTGTGTGTGCGCGCTCTAGAGAGAGAGCTGTTGAAAGTTGGCCTGTATCGTGTGAGAGTGTGTTTAACCTCTCTGACCCGACTCACAGCTTATCATTTAGAATCAAACCTCAATATAGGCTTGAGCCGTGTGAGCGAAAAGACCTGACTGTAAACAAAATGCTCTGCATTGATGCAAAAATCAGAGAGTTCAGAGGTCAGTGTGCGAGTTGAGTTATGAGTTTCCAGCTCTCCTGAACTCATCTGCCGTCTCCGTGTCACCAGAGCGGCTCCTCGGTGACCCACAACACAGATGTTAGAGATGGAAGAAGCGTTTGTGTGAAGTCTGATAAATCTGTGTTTGTGTGTCTTCAAACCGCATTCTTAGGCTCTTAACACGCCGGTGACTGTGTCCTTTAACTGAGATGCAGTAAAGTGAGCTCACAGCTCTCAGAGCGTGTGTGTGTTTGTGTGTGTGTCTCAGAGGTGGGTATGGGGGTTTAGGGTGACAAGGAGATAGTGTCGGTGATTGACGCGTGAAGAGCAACTAAAAAACGCTCCCTCATTGGAATGCGACAATCTCCCAGCATCCCATGTTGCTCTGCATCTGACGGTGAATTGTTAAAAGCATTCCTGGCAGTTGGGGTGAGGGTGAAGAGAGGGTGAAAGGAGACGGTCTGGTGCTAAAAGAGGGGCGTGTTCCCCCTAAACGCCCTGCAGCTTAATGCAAGACGGGGATGTGTTTCATAAAAACTCACTGCCATCTTTCACCGAATCTATATGATGTTACAAACATTTCATTTCAAAGCAGTCTGCATTTAAACTCAGGACAAGGGTTCACAAGAGGCTTGGTGGTCCCCCAGCTCCTACAGTGACACGCAACCCCCTCTCATCATCTGAAACCCACCCACTGAGGCAGGAGAGGTGGTGGTCACGCTACGAGGAGAGGTCCTTATGGACAGCAGGTTAAAGCGGCCACACGACAGGGGCCAAAGGCCCCCGCTTACAAGGTCTAATTGGTTCCACAGGTTGCAGGCTGGGGAGCAAAGACAGGGATGGGCTTAGGGAGCAGAGAGGGAGAGGAACACAGAGAAAAGAGGGGGGGGGGCAAAGAAGAGAGAAAAGAAGCTAACAAAAGGAAGAGGAGTAAAAGGTTAAGAGGTGACATTAAAAGAAATTAGTCTTCTTTCCATGATGAACTTTTGCAGTGACTTTTACTGCAGCGCTGAGGCTGATTTAATCAGATCCAGTCCCAGACTCATAGACACACATCAGTATTTTAATCAACTCACATCATCTGGTAAAAGTAGTGTTGCTGTGCATTCAGTTTTATTTATTCATTTTGTTCCTAGATTAGCTGAACACATGTTAACATATAAAAGGTTAAAAACTTCAGGATTTAGAATAAAAGCATATATGGCAACTTTTCAGAAAACACAACAAAAGTACACAAAACATGACCAAATGAACCTAACAGTACCACAAGACTGAAGTACAACAGCTTCTGTGACACGTCCATCAGGACAGGTCACCAGTCCAAAACAGGGACAGGACAGGTCACCAGTCCAAAACAGGGACAGGTCACCAGTCCAAAACAGGGACAGGACAGGTCACCAGTCCAAAACAGGGACAGGACAGGTCACCAGTCCAAAACAGGGACAGGTCACCAGTCCATAACAAGGACAGGACAGGTCACCAGTCCATAACAGGGACAGGACAGGTCACCAGTCCATAACAGGGACAGGACAGGTCACCAGTCCATTAACAGGGACAGGACAGGTCACCAGTCCATAACAGGGACAGGACAGGTCACCAGTCCATTAACAGGGACAGGTCACCAGTCCATAACAGGGACAGGACAGGTCACCAGTCCATAACAGGGACAGGACAGGTCACCAGTCCATTCACTCACACTATAAGAACAATTTCAGAGCCACCAGATAACCTAACATGCTTGTTTTTGGTCCGTAGGAAGAATCCGGAGTACCTGGAGGAAACCCACACATGTACAGTATGGTGAGAACATCATTTATAATCAAAATCATTTATAATTTACACAGAAATGCACTTTAAAATGTCCAAACCTCCACTTCCTGGTCTCACCATCCACCTGACTGAGAGGCCTGTTTCATGTCATTTTCCACCAGGTGATGGAGCGTGTGCAGCTCAGATTTTTGTGGCTACATGTGTCAGAAACACACATCTTAATAAAGCTCCTGCTCTAAAGGTGGAGGCAAAGACGCAATGAACAAGAAAACCACTTAAAATGTCCACAAGCAGAAGCATGGGAACAGGAGGCGTGCTTGTTTGAAGAGAGAGACTTTCTTTATTAACTATTAAGATCACAAGAACACACCAACTGTATCCTATTCCTGGTGAGAAGTCTCCGGTTTTTATAAATATTTCCCTGACAAACTTGTTCATTGCTGTCATTAAAATGCACACAGATTTGATTGCTGTGGTTGAATTGATAAAAACATCTGGATGCAAGCAGGTGAATCAACAAGGCTTTAAGCAGAAACACTCCTGAAGCCTTTAGTTTGGGAGTTTGTAGCACCAGAGATGTTTTAGAGACGTACCCCAAACCGTTTAGCTTTTGGTCCACAAAATAAAAGCTGCAATTATATTTTTATTTCTGTAGATCATCCCAGACCCTCTGTCTGGTGTTTCCTGACCCACTGTTGGGTCCTGACCCCAGCTTTTGGAACCATTGTTTTAGAGTAGCATGGAGGTCTTTGATTGTTGTGAAATTTAGGAAACTTGTTCAGTGGTTTTGTGATTTTCTGTAGTGACATACGCTGACCTGTTTAACGACGGATCATTTAAATGTCATTTTCACTGATTCAAGAGTAAACATTTTGAAAAATTGACTTCAAAATCCTGATTTGGGAATAGTCCACTTTAAATGGTAAAAACGCATATTTAAGAGCACAAATCAAAAACGTGCCTAGCAAATTTTAGATTTTAATGCATTTTGGAGTTTTATATTATTTGTTAGTTAGATTTCTGAACAATGAACACGTCGGCTGTGTGGCAAGAAACCAGGGCATAAACCTGTGATCCTATTAAGAGGTAAAATCTGGAACTGCTCAGCAGATGAAGGAGTGACTTTGTGAGCCCTCAGAGTATTTATTTCTTTTTATATCTCGACAAGCTTTAGTCTGTATTATTGGTAGTTATGGAGCAGAAAATGGAATTCCCAGAAAAATGACCCGGGGTGCTGTCACACTGCAGGAAATATTACAAGTCATTTAATCTGTTTAGGACCCTTAACATATTATTTTTCTTTGAAAGAAAGTTTAAAACGGTTGACTGCAGGGAAAAGTTATTGGATATGTTTTGTATGAAATAGAAAATAACAACAATGTGTCCTTACTAAAGCGTATATTTTCCAGTTAGATTTTCTGTTTTAGATTTTAAGAAGATGTCTGATTTTGAGTAGAAAGGGCTCTTTTTTAGTGGCACCTTGACACCTTTCAAAAGTCTTTCTATGGAGTAAGTCCAGTTTGACATCTCCATGACATCTGTCCAAGCCCGTCTAGACCAAAGTAATAACACATATAAATTCCTGAAGTGAGTGGCATTCCCATTTCATGTAAATTGATCTGCTGTGTGCTTTCCAGGACTGAGTGAACAAGATCACTGACATTATTTCTGCTATACAATTTATTTAAGTTCTATTTCCCACTAAGGCTGAGTGAGATGAACTGAACAATTATAGAACACATTTAATCAGCAGGCAGCTAAATGTACTGTTGTCGATTCGTTATCTCCTCTCTGAGACTTGATTTTCCTGACGTCCATCCATTGGCTGGGTCCCAGCAAGGCGGTGGTGATTAAACTGTTGTGGTCCAGATGTTCTGAAAGGTGTGCTTCACAGATGTCAACGGCGTGTTCATAGATGTGTTATGAATGTGTCAAACGTCTAGTAAATGTGAGGCTTTAACACAACTTTTAAATTAAAAAGAACTTGAAACAAAGTGAAATCTGGTTTCCCAATACGTGGTATACCTTTAACTGGTTATTGGACTCGTATGTACTCTGTTATATGAGCCACAGCAACCTGTTATCCTAGAGACTGAAACTGGGTGGACAGCTGTAACCAGACTGGGTAGCAGGACCAGAAGATCAGAACCTCATAAATGTTGTGATTCATTCTGTGGAGGTTGTTTATTTATATTAATATTATATATTATTATATTATATAGTTTTTTGACAGGAATGGAGACAAAATAGTTTAGATTATTTTACTTCCATCCATTCTCTTTAACCACTTCATCCTCCACTGAGGGTCATGGGAAGCTGCACTCCAACCAATCACACACCCACTCACACCTAGGGACAATTTAGAGACACCAACCGACCTAACAGTCATGTTTTTGGTTCACGGAAACCGGACTGCTAGGAGAAAACCCATGCATGCACAGGGAGAGCATGCAAGCTCCACGCAGAGAGGCCACAAAGTTGGGATGTGAACCCATGACCTCAGTGCTACTCACTGTGCCACCTAGCCGCCCCATTTTATTTCCAACAAATCATAATGAAACATGAAATGCATGCTGTGGTAGTTGGAGGTGTTTCTGTTGGGCTTTAGATAAGGGCAGGATGGCTAGTTCTCAAGATTAGCCAAAATAAGCTAAGCCAGAACTAACCGAAATAGACTAGGATATATTAAATAAACTAAGCTGCAGATGGCTTTTATAATTGTCATTCAGCCATATTAAAGCAGGTTAAGCAAAAATGAAAAAAGCTATAGGCTAGAAAAGTTAAGCTAAGCTTGGTGGCTTTCAAATTCATCATTCAGATTTACTAAATTAAGCTAAGCTAAGATAAATTAAGCTAAAATACATGGTGTTGACTTTTAATGGCACACTATGTAACTTTTTCATATTTTAAAATCTTTTCCTTGAGCCAGTCTGTGCTAATCTGACCCTTTACAGGGTTAATGAAAAGACACTCAGCCCCATCTGCTGCTTGTGTCCAGAATACCACGTTTGCAACTTCTGAGTCTCTGGTCCGGTGCCCTGAAGTCTCACAAAGTCACGTATCTCGTGAGGGTTAGGCTAACCCAATGTGGCTAGCTGATATGCTAGTGCCGGAGTGTTTTTAGCTCGTGATTCCTGCATTTTTTAAAATCTCTCCCTGCTTGAACACAGCTGATTTCTTTGACTGAGTGATGAACCGCTCCAGTAGAAAGCAGTGAAGGCTGAGGAGACATTTCAACAGGTAGTTTTAGGTGTTTCTGAGCAAAGACAAGGCTAACATTTTTATGACAGTGATTTAAAACGGACACTAGGGGGTGCTAAAAACAAGCCAAACCTGCATAGTAAGCATTGTATCTTCAGTAACAAAGCTCTGAGTGAATGTGATATTTAACTAAATGATAAACACTGAATCTTTAAGACTTCTCTTGAAAGAGGTTCAGTCAGGAACAAACCATGAGAAAGTTTACAGGTTGCAAGTTTGCAATAAAGTCCTGATAAAATCTAATGCACTGAGTCAGATCGAACTGATTTGGACTATAAATAGATTCATTACATTGTTATATAATGAAATTAACTGCATTAATTTAGACTGTAGCTGTTAGAATTGAATTGGATCTTAGCTATGTGTATTTGGCTTTTATTGTCATTCACAGGTAACAATGAAACATTGTAATCAAAATAGACAGTGCAGGAGAGTAAGAATGTGTAAAAAGTTATATGGAAAAGTATGCTTGTGTGTGTCAGAGTAAAGTAAATGTACAAGTAATGCAGTAAAGCTCTGAAGCCTTCAAAGTAGAAACTGTTCATGCAATCTGCTCTCTGGAATGACTTGCTGAGAACTGACACTTAATAAATAACCTGAACTGAACTGACTTGGGTTCATGTTGGTGAAAAATATTTTTGCTTGTTTGGAGTCATCAGTTGTGCTCAAGAATCATAAATACATTCCCAAAAAATGAAGATAAAGACACATTTTAAGTGTTTAAGTGGATTTTTTCCTCATTTGAATTTGAGATTGTCTTTGACTTCAAGTCTTTGTGGGAGACGAAGGGTTAAACCTTCAGCTGAAGGAGATAGGAGCTGAAAGAAGCTCATGAATCTGAGGTCTCTGCAGGCCCAGCATGGTAAAATAATTAAGCTTACCTTTGAAGAGGACTAAACAAACACAACAGCACTCAACACCAGTCATGTCCTCCTTCTTGACTTTCTTCTTCTCTGCCTTAAAGTGGCCTTCCCTTGCTCTGCTTTCCCACTCTGCTACCTGCCATCACAAGCCCCTCGTGTTGCCCAATCACCCTCCCACCCACATTTTTCATTCTTTCATCTTCCTCTGTTCTGAGGTCCCGCTCCCTCTGAGCTAACCCTCCTGGGGAGGAAGGGTAGAGAAAGAAGGAGAAAAAAAGGAGAAGCAGGTAATTCACAGATCAGTTTTTTACATCTTCTAAAGTTGGCTTCAAACTGTGGAGGGAAAACGGTGCTGCTGGAGCACTTAAAGAAGAATCCAAAAGTGTTATGATACTTTTAAAGCTCCGGCTGTTAAGTGGCCTTTAAAGCATTTGGCAGGGTGATAAATTTGAATGCTTGATGTGATTCTCAGTATTGCAGGTTCTGTTTATGTTGGTTAATTGGACAAAAAATTTTGTTTCAATGTGTTTAAATGTTTGATATATCTGTCATGTAGTTTCTGATGTTAGGTTTTTAAATAAACACGTCAAACATGAGACTAAAACCACCATCAAGTGAAAAGAAATACATTCATCGTTTTATCAGAAAGCCACCTTTCATTGATATGGGTATTTAGCTGCAGGGAAGCAGTCAGCTTGTGAAAATAGGGGGAAATCATTAAAGTGCCCATGTCATGGTTTTCCGTGTTTTCTGACTTACCTATCATGTTGCAACGTTGAGTTCTCACCTTAAACCTGCCAGAAAGAGCAAAAAACGGCGTCCATCTGTCTCCTAGTCCAGCCAGTGAGAAGCTCTTCCAGATTTCAGACCCAGGTTTCAAACCGTTTTTTTCACTCCAGCCCGCTATGAGGTCATAGTGATCCGGACTTGCTTATTTGGTAAATTCTCCTCCCACATGCACGTTCACGACACCTGGAGTGCCGCCGCCATTGCCCATAGACCGTGTAGTGTTTAGTTTCAGTTTCGTTTCTCTTTCACGCGACGGCACTGCCCCCTGCTGCAGCAGAAGTGTCAGGCTGCCAAATAAGGAGAAACCCAGCAGAACCGGAAGGCGGCGCTTTCTTCTGATCTCTGAGTTGCTCGTTAGGAAATAATTACAGCGTATTTTGAGTTATAATGGTGCAACGCTGATCTAGAGGCATCAAAAATTAAATCTGTTTAATATAAATTGATTTAAATACCATGTCATGGGCACTTTAAGAAGTTACATTAAATTAAAGAACAACAGTGATCTGTGTGAGCGCCTGCTTCAGGGCGTATTAATGCTTTATAAGGGGTTTATAAACTAATTAATAAACCATTTATAAGGTCATTCTTTTATAAGGGTGGTCTTCATTGACCAAATACATAATAAACAGACATCTGACAAAACTTGCACTGAAGTTGAAGCCAAAACTAAATGATTGCCCCCTAGTTAAGCCCCGCCTCCTTGACGTAAATGAATGGGATTTCTTGTCATTTTATCCAGGTGCTCTCTCCGGTTGATCCTATACTTCTAACCTTGCTGCTGTATGTTCTAACATGTTTCATTGTAATTAGTTATTTAATGGTTTAAAACATTGTGTATGAAGTCACCAGGACTTCCAGCCCCACAGCCTGAGTTCACAGACTCTAAAAATACAACATGGCAGCTCCTGTAAACGGGATGCCGTGGGTTCACTTTCAACAACAGAAGAAGGAGGTGAAACATCTAACGTCTTTATAAATGCTGATGGTCAATATGGAGTCTTTCTTCTGAACCCAAACTGGAAGCTTTTTCCACAAAAGAGGAGCGATGTGGATGAAAGCTGAGCCTCCAATTTCATACATTTGGAGACAAAATGAACCACAAGAAATCCTGCAGTCTGAGAGCTGGAAAATATGGAACTAGGAGTTTTTAAAGAAGAAGTGAAGCTTTGTCACTTGGAGGGTGATATGTAAGAGAAGAACTTTTACAGGTATAATCTAAAAATGGGACAAAACATGATCTGTCCTGCTTGGTCCAGTCAGAGTTCTGAAGTCTTTTAAATCAGCTGGAGGGTTCTAAGGAACAACGAACATAATTATAAGAGTTTAGCTCATAAATGCACAAAAAAGTGTGAATTTTATTGCATCAATTAACACCAGAATCATATCAAAACAATGTGTTTTTAAAAGTTTATGTTGAATTAAATGAAATGCAGTCCAGAACTAAAAGACTGTTCTCATCTGGCTACATGGTGTGCTTTATAACAACTGTGGGTTGTCATTTTAAAACCCAGCATTTAAACTGAGCTGATCTAAAAGAATAAGTGAAAAGCTTCAACGCTGTAATGAGAAATGTTAGATTTTGACCTAAAGAATGAAAGAAAACATGAGGAATAGAGGAGTAGACAGAAAGAGAGGCGAAGGAGAGCTAGAGAGAAGCATGATGATTCCCAGAGGACCATTGAATTTCCTTTCTTTTTTCTCTGCCATTTTCATGGTCCTCTCACTCCCAGCTCTACACAGCTGTTTCAGGGCCAGGGGTTTCTTTCTCCAGAGCCCAGATGAAAGAGCCGCCCTAAGCAGCCCTACAGGTAGGTCTGGTAAAGCCATTGCTCTGGCTGTCCGCTGCCCAGTGCAAGAGGAAAGAAAGAAAATCTAGAAGGTAAGACAGAAAGTAAAAGATAGAGGAGGCAGATTAGACGAGAGTGAAAAGGAAAGCAAACGTATCTTGAATAAAAAAAGAGGACACAAGACCAACAAGGTGTAAAAATAAAGGTGTAAAAATAAAGGTGCGTGCATGTGTGTGTGTGTGTGTGTGTGTGTGTGTGGGGGGGGGGGGGGGGGGGGGGGGGGGGGGGGGGGGTATAACTCCAGATCTCCTCCAACAAACTCCTGATACAAATGACGTCTGCTTTTATTGACTTGGTTAAACCGTTTTCAATGCTACTTCCTATGTGTTTACAAGACAGTAAATCACGCTCCATTCCGAGTGTGTGCGTGTGTGTGTGTGTGTGTGTGTGTGGGGGGGGTTATGGGGTGAAATGCAGCAGAATGATCCCTAGAAGTAGGTTCATTCTGACTGAGCCAATGACAACTTTGCAGTTTTCTACTTTCCTGCTTTCCTTTCTCTCACACAAACACATTTCCTCACACAGGTGTTGATGGAGGTGGAGATGTGACGATCTTTGGTTTAAATAACAACAGCAATATGAAATATTATTTCAGGTATTTTATAAGATGATAAAATTGTCCTTGAAGTACTTACAGCTATGATAAATATCACCTAAAAAAGTGTTCCCATACTCAGCAACTGCTAAAAACTCCAGCAGACAGCTTTATTTAATATCACTGGGACGCCGCTCAGAGTCGTTACGCAAACACATTTGGGTTATGGCAAAACTGTGTCCACTTAATCACTTCTACACACCGAGGTCATTCCTAGACAGTCGTTTCATACAGTTAAAAAGTCATTTAAACTCTCCGCTCAAACATGAATAAGTGCTCCACATGCAGCTCGAAGGATGGATTTTCCAACTTTTCTCACTGCTACAATTTTCTCAGGCTCCCACATAGTGACACACACACACACACACACACACACACACACACACACACACACACACACACACACACACACACACACACACACACACACACACACACATTTAGCAAATCATCAGTGTGTGACTGAACTGCTTCAGGTGATGTTAAAGACATGTCTCCTCCACCACCTCACCAATTAAAAAAACACATTTCCAGTGTTAAACTCTTTGTAGGAAGGTGGAAAAATACTCATTGAAAAATAAGCAACAAAGCTGTTTATAGGAAAGGGGTGAATTTATTCGTGGCTTGTTTTCTTTCTTTCTTATTTTAACCTAATGAGGTAAAGTAATTTGCTGCATTCTGAATATTTGACCAACAGTATAATTAGTCAACATGATGAGGCTTAATTTGACCTGAATGTTGTAACAAATGGTGTTAATGATTCTAACTGATGGTTTGAAATGCTTTATGTATCAGTTATAGCTCTTAATCTAATAAAAAGCATTGATGAAGGTATTCAGCTAACTCATTGTATTCTCTCTCGGGACGCGGTCGAAGCTCTGCCGGAGGTGGGAGTTGAAGACCATCTTGACAGGCTCTTCTGCCAGGCGTTCCCAGCAGACCCTCACTATACGTTTGGGTCTACCAGGTCTGCGTAGCATCTTCCCCTGCCATCTGATCCAACTCACCACCAGGTGGTGATCAGTTGACAGCTCTGCTCTTCTCTTCACTCAAGAGTCCAAAACATACAGTCTCAGGTCAGATGATACAACTATAAAGTCAATCATCGACCTGTAACCTAGGCTGCCCTGGTACCAGGTGTACCGGTGGGCATCCTTATGCTCAAACATGGTGTTCGTAATGACCAAACTGCAACTTGCACAGAAGTCCAAAAACAGAACACCACTCGAGTTCAGATTGGGCGGGCCGTTCCTCCCAATCACGCCCCTCCAGGTCACACTGTCATTGCCCACGTGAGCATTGAAGTCCCCCAGCAGGACTATGGAGTCCCCAGTAGGAGCGCTATCCAGCACTCGTCCCAGGGACTCCAAAAAGGGTGGGTACTCTGAGCTGCTATTTGGTGCATAAGCACAAACAACAGTCAGGACCCGTTCCCCAACCCGAAGGCGCAGGGAAGCTGCCCTTTCGTCCCCCGGGGTAAACCCCAACATACAGGCAGAGAGTCTTGGGGCTAACAGAAAGCCCACCCCAGCCCTCCGCTTCTCACCCGGAGCAACTACAGCATAAAAGAGAGTCCAACCCCTCTCAAGGACTCAGGTTCCAGAGTCAACGCTATGTGTCGAAGTGAGCCCAACTATATCTAGCCGGTATTGCTCAGCCTCTTCCACAAGCTCCAGCTCCTTCCCCGCCAGAGAGGTGACGTTCCATGTCCCAATAGCCAGTTTTTGTGTCCGGGGATCGGACCGCCAAAGCTCCCGCCTCGGTCTGCCATCCGATCCACATTGCACCGGACCCTTCATGTTCCTCCTGCAGGTGATGGGCCCACAGGTGAATGAGCCCATGTATCCGGTTCGGGCTGGGCCCGGCCGGGCCCCATGGGCAAAAACCCGGCCACCAGGCACTCGCTCGCGGGCCCCAACTCCAGGCCTGGCTCCAGGGTGGGACCCCGGTATTTATTGTGTTTGTATGATTAAAACAGCAATATAAACATGATTTTACTGTAAGACCCTATAAACTCAAGTCTGATTGATGTGCATAATATGACACCTTTAGTCCAGAAAACAGACCAACAAAAAGCTACTGTGAGTCTATTGTTGTGCTAAGGGACACATTCTCAATAGCATAACATTTTCTAAATGTTGAAATTCAACCAACTTTGTCATAATTTCAGAATCCTGTTGTCTGAGGGAGGTAAAATGTTGTAAAGGTAAGAGAAGAACATAGTTCTTGATGTTTGCATTGAGGAGGTTGAGCCACATCTTTGTTTTTCTGATTTAAGTCAGAGGCATAAATCAGGCTTTAAGTCGGGGGTCAGCAGAAAGCCAACAGCAGCTCTTCAGTTTAGCTGTCATATAATGTTGGTTTTTAATCATTTCAACATAAAGGCCAATCATGACAAAACAAAGGAAATTCTAAATTATTTTAGACAGTAGATTAGGCAGACTGGTTATAACATAAAACCAAAAAGTAGAATGGATATTTTTTACAAGCTCTGAGATGAGAATATACAAACTTTCTTGACTCTTGTGCAGATGCATGGGGTCAAAGGATGCATATTTATGCAATTTACCTTAAGAGTAAAGAAAATAATGAAGCAGAAACAATCTGTGAATGCCAAATTATTCATGCTGAATTTACACCA
Source organism: Callopanchax toddi (assembly GCA_006937965.1). Taxonomy (NCBI): domain Eukaryota; kingdom Metazoa; phylum Chordata; class Actinopteri; order Cyprinodontiformes; family Nothobranchiidae; genus Callopanchax; species Callopanchax toddi. Next base: position 737,585 of record SSNR01000075.1, read on the forward strand.
TTAAAAAGCTGAAGTGTTTTAACTTCATTAGCAGAATGAAGTGATCCTTGATGTCGTTCAGCACCAGGAACAAATTGTAACTTTGGGCGACGTTGGGGACAAGAGCCAGCGCTGTCTTCAGCCAGTTCAAGGTAAATTGCTGGGGAGGCGATGTGGTTCCAAGCACATTATGTGGTTCAGGTTGTTGCAACAAAGCAGCAGCGCATAATTACAACAGGTGGTTGAAGAGTTTTTCTTCTAAAAAGCCACTGAGGTTTGGGCAAAGCGCAATGCTAGCAGATGAAACTGAGTGAATTACGACATCACACGTTTTCTTTCCACCCAAACACATTCACACACTTTAATGTCCCTTCAGGTGGTGGCTACCTTTTCATTGCCTCTGTGTTATGAAGGAGTGTGTATTTTTATGTCTTCTATTAGTGAGAATCAAACATCTCCATTAGCCTCCTCAGGGTCTTTTCAGACATTCAGTCTTAGAAAAATAACCAATGTGCATCTTAGAAAAAAAGAGTCCTTTTTTGCCATTTTCCTTTCATCTGATTGTTTCCTTTGTTTCTCACTTTTTAATCCTGAGGCCTCCTGTTGACGGATTGCGATCTAAATGACAAAAGCGTCATTAATGAACTAATGGAAAAGGAAAAGTGGACTTGTGTCAATACTTCAAAACCATTAAGAGGCCAGGAAAGATGCTCACAGGAGAAACTCTGGAGCGAAACAGCCGACGGTGACAACAGAAGAAAAATATGACAGCTTTTGATCAAGTTTCAGAGGGAAGCTTTCATGTTCAGCCTGGAGAATTTTAGCCAAACCTTTCTGACAGCGCCCTCTGACTGAGCACACCGACGAGGCTCAAAGGTTTTTAAATTATGAGTGGCTGTTGTTGACCGCTGCAAAACATAAGAGACGTATGGAGCGTGCAGCACTGCAGGTCGGGTTTAAACAGATGTTGTAATATGGGATGGATTCTATGCAGCTCGCAAGTTTCAGAAGTTAAACTGTTTCCTTAATAAAAAGCTGCACAAACTATTCTACCTTGTTGCTTAATTGGCTGTGTAAAAGACAACATATTTGAATCAAACTGTCAGCAATAGCCTCTCCTACTAAGCTTGCATTATCCCTAAAATAATCAAAGTAAGATAAAAAGTTCATCCCTGCAAGCATCCATGACAAAGCAGCATCATGTGTCTAATAGTGACTAATGTGTGCTGATTTTCCTGGAGATGTTCTATGAGTCAGCCAAAAGTTGGTTTACTTTATCAAATCAAATCTGGTTCTAAAATGTTTCTATAAAATTTTGGCAAGAATTGTATGGTCTCAGATTGTTGAATAAAAACAGAGAATCCTCTAGACAAAATATCTGAAGACGGTCACGTTTCCTTATTAAAGGTGGTATAGGTAATTTGCAAAACAAATAAGCTTAATTTTTTTATGCCTCTTAACAACGTTCTAACATAGCATATCTATAAATATATTGTGACAATTAAAAGATCAATCAATCAATAAGGTGGTTCCCTTGCAGTTTTCTAAAAACTTCAGCCAATCATATGTTTCAGACAGAAAGCAACTATTGGACAATTGAGCTGTCTGTCTCGCCGAAGCTCCCTACTTCCTCGCTGCTTGGATCCTCCATTAATGCTGCTGGAGCATTTTTCAGCAGAACATCCCAGAAGTGAGAGAAGGACAGAAACAGCCGTCTTTAATTTTAGGAAAAAATACCAGAGTCCCCAAAAGAAAAACACCTTTTCAGCTAGCAGAAAATAAGAAAACATTTGGACGTAGAAAGAGGAAAAACCAGGGTGAACATTAACATAGCGTTTCAACAGCTGGTGTTTTGCTCTCTCTTGTTACTGTGGCAATGTGCTTTCCCATGCACGGCATGGCCTAGACGCAGGGGTGCCCAAAGTGGGGCCCGTGGGCCAAAGTTGGCCCACCGATTATTTAATTTGGCCCTCCTGGCCCTCTGTGGGGTACCCTGGATGCTGGGTGAACATGGACCTGTAATCCAGAAACCCACTGTTTCCCTCAGCCAATTCAACATTATGTGAACAAGCCCAATGACTCTATATTGGGCTGCATATAGCCCTCACTCATGGTGCCAACAAAATCTTAGAAATGTCACAATTTAAAATCAAAACTGAAATACAAGTAAGTACAAGGGACAGTTAGAGTAGGTTTATGCACGCATGTACTTTTGCACACTTTATAAAACCACAAATAGCTATATTTTGTCAATGTATGTCATCTTCCACGAGCCTTTGCTGCTGGACCAGACTAGATCAAACTTGCTCCAAGCTTGCAGGTAACCCTCTGGCTGCGAGCCTAAGCAGCTATTATCAACATGGAGCATCGTCCTCAGTGGCACACAGACAAAAGGCATTTTTAAAAATGCTGGGAGGAAGACTATTTTTTACAGATATCAATGGTAAAGCGGTCTGCCTTATTTGTAACCAATCCATTGCTGTACTCAAGGAGTAGAATATTCATCGTCACTATGAGACAAAGCACGCAGGATTTTCACAATGCAGAGGTGATGCCAGAAAGAAAAAGACCAGGGAGCTGCTAGCACTACATATGATTACAAATAACAAAGTCAGTTGTTTGTTCTAAATGCCTATGTGTGACTTACCGCCGGTATATGTCATATTTTGATTAATGTTCTTTAAACAAAAAGGATGGTTAAATAATTGCAAAATCAATAAAAAGTAGTGTTCTATACTTCATCATTAGTATTTGTATTTTATAAATACTACATTTGGCCCGCGGCTCTCTGATAGATTTTCATTTTGGCCCTTTGAGGGAAAAAGTTTGGGCACCCCTGGTCTAGAGAATACAGCCAACGGGAGGGGTGAGAGCTCTGGGACAATGTTTGTGTAAAATAGCTAGCTATACCTAACGTTTTTAAGAAATTAACTACAGCAGCTTTAATACATTATTTCAGGTTTGTTTAAAGTGCCCATGTCATGGTTTTCCATGTTTTCTGACTTATCTATCATGTTGCAACGTTGAGTTCTCACCTTAAACCTGCCAGAAAGAGCAAAAAAACGGCGTCCATCTGTCTCCTAGTACAGCCAGTGAGAAGCTCTTCCAGATTTCAGACCCAGGTTTCAAACAGTTTTTTTCACTCCAGCCCGCTATGAGGTCATAGTGATCCGGACTTGCTTATATGGTAAATTCTCCGCCCACATGCACACAACTGCCTCACAACTGAAGTGAGGCAGTGCCGCCGCCATTGCCCATAGACCGTGTAGTGTTTAGTTTCAGTTTCGTTTCTCTTTCACGCGACGGCACTGCCCCCTGCTGGACACTGCCCCCTACTGCAGCAGAAGTGTCAGGCTGCCAAATAAGGAGAAACCCAGCAGAACCGGAAGGCGGCGCTTTCTTCTGATCTCTGAGTTGCTCGTTAGGAAATAATTACAGCGTATTTTGAGTTATAATGGTGCAACGCTAATCTAGAGGCATCAAAGATTACACCTGTTTAATATAAAGTGATTTAAATATGGAGTCATGGGCACTTTAACCTGTTCGTATCTCAAAATTTAAAAATTATTTACAGAAAGTTTAACAGTTTATTGGTAACAAAATACATACAATCAATACATTCTGCAGAAAAATAGTGAGATTAAATTATATTTAGAGCAAAGATTTCAGTCCAATGACATCCAATACTTGAACTTTTCTTATGTCAAAGTATTTCCTAACAAACATTGTGTCTAATCAAATGATTCCCTGAACTGGGGCGACGTACAGCTCAATGGGTAGTACTGGCAACCGGAGGGTCTCCAGTTCAATCCCAGCTCTTGCCAAGACACTTCACCCACCTTGCCCACTGGTGGTGGTCAGAGGGATTTGGCGGGTGCCGGTGCATGGCATCCCTACTGCCGGCAGCATGCCCCAGGGCAACTGAGACTACAACGCAGTTTATCACCTCCAGTGTGTGAATGTGTGTGTGCATGGGTGAATGACTGTTGTGTTGTACAGCGCTTTGGGGAGTGTACAACTCTCTAGAAAGTGCTCTATAAATACAGGCCATTTACCTTACCTTACCAGGCCATGAACTAAATCTAGACATTTCTTATTTTTTGGTAATATTTTCTTTTAAAGTACTTTTCTTGCTTCTTGACATTCATGTAAACTTGATTCAGTTAATTTTTTTAATCCAATTCAAATGTTAAAAACTACTTTCTTTGAAAAACAAGTATTTCAGGAACAGCTAATGACGGTTTTTTGGGTTAATAACCTTTCAAGTAAGATATAAAATATGTGAGGGAGTCAAACATCATCATGTAAACGAGGCGTATTGACATAAATAAAAACCTTATTTTGGGGGTCAAATATGACCCATGCTGCAGTGAAACTGTGACCTTGGCCTGTTTGGGATGTTGGGAATTTTAATATTTCAGGACATTTCAGGAAATAAGATTGAGCCAATGAAAGTTTTGAAATTGTGTTGCTAAGAATTTCCTTCAATGCAATTTTACCCATAAAAACAGGTCCAAAGCTTCATGATCTGCACACCTTTTGGCCTTAGCTTACCTCCTTGTTTCTTTCTATCACTCTGCACCCTGCTCCTCATTCAACCGGATATCTGACAACGAGAGTGAGAACCTGGGGAGTATATATGCAGGGAGAGGTGACCACCAGGCTGATCCATGAGTAAGAAAGAGGATGAGTGAAAGGGATGAGTGAAGGAAATGAATGAACAAAATGAGGGAAAAGTAACAGAAAACAAATCAAAAACCAAGAACCCTAACAACAGGCATGAATACAAATAAGAAATTAAACACAATGATGCAAGTCGATGTTCATATTCATTCATGTGCAGAATTTCAGAGAATATACTAATATTGCAGCATATTTTGTTAACATGTTAAATAAAAAAGGTATTCTGATTCAGTGAAACTTTCAGGTATACAGATTCTTCCATCTATACAGGTTTCCTTTACTGTTTGATCAAATTCCTTTATCCTAATTAAAACAGCTAAACTTCTTTTTGATGAGTCATTGTGTAAGTTTAATGATCATACATGTGGATTTCATATCATATTCGATTGTTGCTGCATATGGGTCCAAATGTAAAAGAACAAAGTGCTGAACTGTTCCATGTGGCAGAACGACTTGTTGCAGCGTCCCGTTGGAACTAATAAGGCACTTCATTTTCACCTTCTAGTCCCCTGAATTGGCTGGAGTGACTGATTTACAGCTGGGACGCTGAACAAACTCACATAATTCTATATGAGCTGTGTTGTACTCGTATATGGCTGCTCGGTGTAAAAAGGTTCCCATCATGTTCGAGCAGAGAGTTGGAGTCAGAAATGTGTTCTGGCTCATTAGAACAATAATCAGATTGAGGTTTGGGGTCTGTAAACTTAAACTGTTAACAGTTCAGTTCTGATTTAGAGCCTGCAGGGTGACAAAGAGCAAACATCGTGAGAATAATATTAACTAATGGCGTCAAGATGACTCACATTTAGGAGAGCCTTTGACATCAGCATGGTTGTGTGATTTCTAGATTCCTGGTCCGTTTTATCTGTGCAGCCATGATTTCTACAGGCAGCAAATGCACTGAATGTTTTTTCATGTTCAAACTAACAGTACGTTTATACATAAGAACCAATGAACAGGTGCAATTTAAGGTCAATATTTCTCATGTGCGATGGTTGTTTTAAATAAAAAGGTGCAGAATTGCATTCAGCATTTTCCATGTGCAGTTAATTGTTTATTAACATCACAAATGTGCAAACCTATAGTCAATAATCTCAATTATATTCAATCTACTGTGCAATTGTTGTTTTGACATTACAAATCTGCAATATCACAGTCACGTTTTCTCATGTGCACCTGCTGTTTTAAAATTACAGAGGAGAAATGGTACAGGCAAATTTGATCATGCACAACTGCTGTTTTACAATGTGCACTAATGTTTATTTTAGCAGGCATTCTGCAGCATGTCAGAGAGAGCATTTTCAGTTTTACTTCATGTTCTTTTAAACACTTTGGCTTATACATCAAGAAATAAATGCAAGAAAATAGCCTTTTATAATTTGAAGCAAATGGGGTCTTAATAATATGTGAAGTAGTAATAATTTAAAAACATTAATACTAATATTATAGTAAAAATAATGTAAGATGATAATAAAATGGAACTGTTCAAGCATGCATCAACATTTTGTAGAATTTTTAATTAAAACATTTTTTTCAGTGAAGGTCAGTTCATGTTTCAATAAGATATTAAGATTAAAATGTGCTAAGTGGTTGACTTATGTAACACGTTTTCGCCTTTTGTGATCCATAACATTTGATGCAATATGAATTTTCCTGCAAAGTGTTTACTTTTAATAAAAAGAAGTGTTTACAAGTTTGATGAATGAATTAGCATCCAAAACTCTGCAGAATTCTATTCTTGTTTCTTACAATGTTAACACAAGAAAAAGTACACGTTTATAATGAACCAAAACCATAACTGAATAAAAGCAAAAGTATTTTTTTAGTCTAAATCTTTAAAAAGGAATTTGCTCCTGACAGACTTAAAACATGCAAACATGCAACAATGATCTATTAAAATAAAAAACCGAGCTGCTACAAAGAGGTCACGTGTCAAGGCTGAGAAAGTTACTGAGGGTTGTTTGTGAGTGAAAAAGCATTCGGCCTCCTGCACGCAGACACGACTCTAAATGTTATGTGAAAACCATTGTGTCATGTGTTCACATGGAATACATATTACTTACACATGTAGGATGAAATAGCACGTCAGCCCCGTCCTCAGGGAGCCTCCAACAACCTCTAACCTGCAGTCAGGGAATAACTTAATGTAACTGTAGATTTTCTTAAGTACATGCCGGGAATTTTTCCATGTGGAGATTCTGCTGACAGAAAACAAAGTGTTCTGGGAGTTTTCGTGACTAAAGAGACATCAAGAGATAAATGAGATGAATGCATGTAGGCGACTACATGCAGGAAGCTTTTTTTTATTATTATTTATAAGCTGCTTATTATTTATTATGCATTGAGTTTGTGTTTAATCCTGTACTTACTTGCAGGTTATTAATGAGCACCGTGTTTATGGATCTGATATTTGCAGGCTGAACGTCCCTAACAAGTGTTCGGTTTCATCTTGGCTCCAGCCCGAACGCTCCGCCTGCTCTCACCGAGGATATTGACTTTCCCGCAAGTTAAAGTATTTAAATGTGGAGGGAGACAGATGCTGTTTGCGCACTGGAGGCAACCACGAGAAATACACGTGTGGGCGGAAGGTCGACGCTGGAACTTTCCTATACACAGAAATAGATGCAGCACCGGTGTTTTTACGTTTTATTCTTTTAAACAACCAGAACCGAGCGACGCGTTCATCATCTCACCCATGCGTAAAGATCCGCGCGTAAAGGTCCCCTCTCCGTCACAGCGGGTCCAGAGGGATTTGGTCTTATTTTAAAAACTTCATCTGCGAATGACACAAATAGGATTTGGTGGAGGAGGTTTGGTGACAGCGGCGGACTTTAGATCTGGATTCAAACTTGACCAATCTCCCGAACTTTTCATTCTTTCAGTCAGCCGGAGCGCAGACCAGGTACCTGCTGGAGCGCTGACGCTTTGGGATCTTTTTCATTCTATTTCCATGCGTAACAAGGGGGTTAAAAGTGAACTGAACCCGAGAGGAACTTTATTTCCGTGGGCTTCCAGCACCGAACAAGTGGAGTATTCATGAAGCAATATTTGAACTATTGCAAGATGAGGCTGAGAACATCGAGGCTAGGATATCTGTAAGTAAAGATGATTACATTTTAATACATTTTTAATATATAACTAACAAATTACACTTTATAATACATTTTCTCTTGTTTTCTTGCTTTAGGTTACTTCAGTTCACGGCGCTTTGCTTTTACGCACAGGTAACTTTCAGATCCATAAAAACGACATCCATGTTGCATAAAGTTTTAAATAATCTGAGCGACAATCAAAAGGCACCGGGCGCGTCGCTTTAACGGCCTGCAGCCCACCGCCTGCGCCCCTCCAGCAGGCTGCAATAACAATGAAAACATTTTATTATGAGCGCTATGGCGATTGGCAACAATTCAAACATCTTGAAAAATGTGAAGCTGCAGCCTAAAAGGTAATTGTTAAAACACATGTGGCAGAGGACGGTTGAAATGAGGTGGGGAAAAAAAGAAAGAGGAAAAAAAAAAGAGAAGAAGTCATGAAAAGGTGAAAGATCATCGGTGGTAAAAACAACCTATTAGAGGCAAATGTCATCCTGGAAACGCGTCTCCAAACAGACCACCATAAATCACGTTTGAGCCTCCTCGGTTTTCCTCAAAAAGAGACGGAGGTTGTCATATTATTGTGTTTCTTATTGTCCGACAGAACTCTGTGCAGTCTCCTCCTAATTTCAAGCAGCATGTCACCGAGCAGAGCCGGCTGTCGGACCGGATGAGCCGCAGACTGACCCGAACCTACCAGCTGTACAGCCGGACCAGCGGGAAACACGTCCAGGTCCTGGCCAACAAGAGGGTCAACGCCAACGGGGACGACGGGGCCGTGCACGGTAGGGCTTATACTTAACTATTTTTAATTATTGGTGTGATTTATATGCAAATTATCGCGAGATTACGCACTAAATGACTTATTTTGCAGAATATCTGCAGCGCTTCTGCATGTCTTTGTGGTGTCTGACATTTTGAAGCTATCAGGAAACAGTAAAATGGAAAATAAATCCAGCTAACAAACATGGAATTTGTTTAAAGTCAATGAAGCAAAGGACAGTGTTGAAAAGCAACATAAATTTTCTACCTTTTGAGCCAAGAGAAACTGTTTTTATGGCCTTAGAGATAATTTATTTCTTCCTTGTGTTAAAGCCTCGACACTTGTCATGGCAGGATATTTTTCTACACTTCAAGCAAAGAAAAACTCACATAATTAACATTTTGTTGCTTCTACCCATCTCCCCCTCCATCTTTCCACCATCTTCTCAGCGCCTGCCTCTTGGACCCTGACTTTATGAGGAATTTTCACTGCTTAACAACTCAACGTATGACTCAATTTATAAGAAGCGGTGAAATCAGCATCTTTCCTTTCTACCTTTTCCTTTCCAGGCCCTCTCCTGTGAGCGCTTTTGTCTTTTAAATCTCTTTGCCTGCATGGACTCACATTCACAGGGAGAGTCAGTTGTGCACAATCTGTGGCTGCACATCTTAAGTGGGTGTCACTCTTGTAACCGACCCAAATCCGACCGTTGCTCAGTGCTTGTGGTTGTGTCTCAGACCGCTGTGTTCTCGCTCTCCTTCATCCTGTCTGAGCTGCATGGCCATTTAACATGCATTCAACAACAATCACCCCGTGCAAAATCACTATCATTTGATGCTATTTTGGACGGCTTTGCCTGCTTTGTTAAAAGTGGCTGTTGGAGCGTAGGGGTTAAGGGTGAATTCATGTTGTCAGAATGACTGTTTGATGGTTTCGTGTCATTTAATGATCCGGTTTGCTGCCGTCTGTGTCAGAATCAGCTCATTGTTTGTGATTTGTTTTGCTGCAGCTAAACTGGACGTGGAAACGGACTCTTTTGGAAGCCGCGTTCGCATTAAAGGGGTGAAGACAGGATACTACATATGTATGAACAAGAGGGGGAAGCTGATTGGCAAGGTAATCTGGAATTCATACATTTGTGGCTGCACAAGGCTGCAGGGACATCTTGAGCTTTTTCTGTGACTTGGGATTGTTTTTCCAGATTTGCAGCCATACGGCAGCACGTTGTTCGGACACATTTGAAGTCAGAACAAATTAGGTTGTAAAACTTGTCTGAGCAGCCCTCCTACGGTTTCAAAGGAGATGTTTGCAGCTCTTGCAAATTGTCCTAAACTACTGGTACTTGTTTTTTTCTCTCTTCTCAGAGAAAAGGACGAGGCAAAGACTGCATCTTCACAGAGATTGTTCTGGAGAACAACTACACGGCGCTCCAGAACGCCAAGTACGAGGGCTGGTACATGGCTTTCACACGCAAAGGCCGCCCACGGAAGGCCTCTAAAACCAAGCAGCACCAGAGGGAGGCCCACTTCATGAAGCGCCTACCGAGGGGGCACTTGCTGAGTGAGAGGAGACCGTTCGATGCCCTCCCTCTACCCGTCCCTGTGCAGCCTTTCAGCAAGCGGACTAAACATTCCCATCACCAGCGCTCTGGGGGACGCTGAGGACTAAAACCAGCAGATCAACCAGCACAGATGAACCACTTCAGGATGTGCTTGGAGGGAAGCGAACACTCAAGTCAAGTGCCCGTACACTTTTTGCCTCATTTGTGGATTTATTCTGTAATTTTTGGTACTGTATTGTATGTAAACTATCTAATCTGTTAGTTATTTACAGACTGTAGGAAGATTTTTGTTTTTAAATCAGGGCATTTTAAGTACTGAAGAGCTCAACTATAATGTCATGAATGAAGCGTTTTGGTTAGAAGTTAGAAGCCAGCTCAGCAACAAAGAATGTTTAAGAGAACTGATGAAGCTAGACGTGGCAGCTATCTGTGGTTACAGCATCTGAGTCTCACTTCATGTTAACCTGCCTTTTAAAGGCAGCTTGGAACATGTAACCTGTTCGTTTTTCTACATATATGAATATATTTTTACTGTAAAAATGTAAAATACATCAAATGATGGAAATATTTATTGTAGAGTGTATATTAAAACCACTAAAGAATAAAGCCGTTTGTCTTTTCTCTTGTTTGGATTGGAAAGCTAACACACAAAGTCGATCACCCCCAAAAAAATGTAGGTTTTTTTTTCCTCTTTCTTCTTCTTCTTCTTCTTCAAACTGAAGACCCAGATAACTGAGGGGCAATATCTGTGACAGGCTGCTGAATTCAATGTGCTCAGCAAGTGAGACTTGGGCCTGAATGGGCCGAGCTATGCATTAAAAGCGATGAGGTCAGCCCACCATTTTGGCCCAAACAAAGGTTACCACCATGTAGTTGCATTTCTCACGATCGCACACCGTAACCCTCTGATCAAATGGGCCCTTTGTGGAACCTCATATAAAAGGGCATGTTATACAATAGTGGGTTCGAATAATAACACGAGGAGGGGTCAGTTATCAAAAAGAAGCCAGTCACACAGGGAGGGGTGAGGAGGGGGTTGTAGGAGAGGAAGCAGAAAAAGCACCAGGGCCTGTGTGGCAAAATGTGGCATCAAGTGAAAGAGGGGGAATGGCTGGGAAGAGGCATTCGAGAATGAAAGGGAGGCAGAAAAGAAACTCTCTTCCCAGACGCAGCTGAGCATGACCATCAGAGGCCAAATGACAGAGGGGCCTGAGCTGCTGCCCAGTCTGTAGCTGCAGGGTGGTGTACAAACAGCTGCTTTCACCTCGAAAACTGGAAATTAAAACATAAAGAAACTATTGAATTTCTTGCATCTGCTTTAATGATTAGAATTAACATAGCTGCATGTCAAGAAAACAAATGAATTCACTTTTCAAAACTAAATCTCTCAAGTCCCTCAAAAGAATTTCCAGAACAACAATGCTGACTGGTTTAAATGTTTTCTTGCATCTCGTCCTCTCCATCTGGAAGAAGACAACGAACAATGGTGAGAGGGACCTGTGGTTTTGTCTCTGCTTTTTGCACTTGCTCTCTGGGTTTGGACAAGCGGTAAAAAAATGCAAGGAATCACAAGACTGAAGCGTTCTATTTTTAAACGTTACCGTCCCGCTCAAACAGCACTAGTCTTGTTTTTTTTAATCCACTGTTAAAGAATTTCCAACAGGAAAGTTTTATTTGTTTTTTTTAATTGAAGTTGGAAGTATGTTTCCTCTCATCCATTCTAGAAAATTTAAATAAACCAAAGAAGCATCATGAGATTCTTTCTAAACAAGCCGGAGCCAAATTCTGGAAATGTTGAATTTATTTCTAATGATGCATGTGTTTAAGTCAAAGAATAAGTCACAGGAAATGATAAAAGCAGCTTCAGTGATGCTTTCAGGGTGGCCAGGAGCATGCTAAGAACATAAGGGTATTCATTTAACACAAATGAGGCGTCTTCGCAACTGTGACCTCGGAACGAACAAGGATGGAGCTTTGTGTGTTCTGAGTGTTTTACAAGGACATCAGTGAAAAGAGAGTGGTAGGTTATGTGACCCTCATAACATCACCCCCCCCACCCACACACACACACACACACACACACACAAGGAGAAAAAACACACCTCCACATGGGTCTATTAAAAAAATAACTTTAAATTAAAGAAATGAGACAGATACAGTTTGCAAACCTAAAATGTTTTTTCTCTAACAAGGACATAAGTAAAACTAATTATACAAAGTTTTAAATCATATGAAATGTTTTATTGATATTTTTTACTTTAAATAATAATAGTCAGCCATGTTTCTGCAATAAAAACTCCTATAAACTGTCACAATTGAAAGGATAAAACCAGAGACAAGGCACTGAGATTCTAACACCAGAATCCTCTGTAGGAAAAGAAACAACAGCTTTCATTTGACTGAAAAAGACACTCTAGTCTCTGCTTCATGTGCAGCCCAGTCATTTTCGTTGTTTTGTTGTTTTCACAGTCTGAACTCACTGGGTTTTACAGTCAACGTCTCCTTCAGCTGCTCCCTTCAGCTTCTTCAGCTCCTTCAGGAGGTCCTGCTCAAGAGTTAAGACCTCTTTGGGTTTCTGGTACTGGACAAAAAAATAAAAATTAATGTATTATTACCGTGTTATTCTTTGTCATTTTTTCTCCTGAACAGATGATGCTGTGCAGGTTACTTCTAATTTTAAGCATGTCTACAAATATAAATATTAAACACTTATGTGTCAATCATTAAATATTAGAAGAAGAAATAAAGAAATAAAACCTTCAGTTTTCTGAGACTTACGCTGACAATTAAAGTGTTGTTGGCATGCATGAAGCTGAGCGCCGTGCTCTCAAGCGGCAGATGGTTTCGATCAAGATCAGGAATACTGAACTTCTTATAATACCTGAGAACACATGAAGAGATCGTCACAGGTCTATCATGCAGCTCACAGACAAATGTCTTGTAAACAGTGCCATCTTTAGGACAGACATAAGGATTGCATGCAACACGTGTGTTCAGATGATAAAGTCTGTGATCTTGTGTAAATGTACTTTTTGTTAGAGGTTTTGATGATGACGCATCTCTCAGAAGGCTCCACTGAAACATTGAAAACATCTTTGGGGTACGGAAGGTTACGGATTCTCCACTGAAAGCTGTTTTTTGTGTCTTTACGCATGAAAACAGGCTGAGGAAATGAAATAGGACCAAAAAAATACACTTAATTCTATGTGATATGATGGTTCAAATGCAATAAAAAAGTTTTTAAAAAGTAGAGAAAAACTCACATTAGAGCAGTTTTCTTTAATCACATCAGAGTCCTGGGATGCACTCAAGTAAAACGGCTCTCCAACTTCTACCTGCCAGGAGCTCTGAACTCCCAATGTGCTCTTATGGCGCCACTTTCTTACTGTAACGCACAAAACATTTTGTAAATCACAAAACTGTTAAAAACTGACATGTGTAACTGGCATCATCCATCCATCCGTCCATTTTCTGTAGCCGCTTAATCCTCCACAGAGGGTCGCGGGAGAGCCGGTGCCCATCTCCAGCGGTCAAGGGGCGAGAGGCGGGGGACACCTCGGACAGGTCGCCAGTCCATCGCAGGGCCACACAGAGACGAACGAGACAAACAACCACACACCCACTCACACCTAAGGACAATTTACCAGCCCAATTAGCCTGACAGTCGTGTCTTTGGTCTGTGGGAGGAAACCGGAGTACCCGGAGGAAACCCAAGCACGCACGGGGAGAACATGCAAACTCCACGCAGAGAGGCCGCAGAGCCGGGACGCGAACCCACGACCTCCTTGCTGCGAGGCAACAGTGCTAACCAACTGCGCCACCATGCAGCCTGTAACTGGCATCATGCTGCATAAAACTAAAAATAGGTTGCTTACCAATGAGCTCATCCGTCTTCATATTGTACTCTTCTGCCATTTGTCTTCCATCTGTAAGGAGGTAATGGATTTTTCTTTTTCCTGCAGTAGGTGAAATTTTAAAAACATTTTAGAAATGAGATGAGATGAGATTAACTTTATTGATCCCTCAGAGGGGAAATTCACTTTCAGTACAACAGGATTAGACACACAAATATTACAGACAGGTAAGATTGTCCTTGCGGGCTAGCTGCCACCTTGTGTGGCGCCCCCTTTAAGCAGATAAGGAAAAAGGGCTAACAATAGGGAAGGATGAGGAAGAGAAAAAGTGCCTCCAGACATGGCTGAGACAGATACAAAAAACCTCAGCGTAAACACACAGTCACAACAACCGAAAAAACACGTCAGGGAGGGTAAGGAGCTCCCCCAGCAGCAAAGACAGTGCAGAACGCAGCTGGACTGTCCTTCACTTCCAGCAGAGAGGAAGGAGAAGTAGGATTTGAAAGCGTAGAAAAGGAGGGGCCTGAGCGGCCGCTTCATTCATTCTGTTGCGTGGGGGTTGTAGTCCTCAGGGTTACTGATAGAATGTGTTTGGAACAGGCAGCTCCATGTTTTTCTCAGCTGCCTTATTATCTGTTTCACACTGGCTTTTTCCCTTCCAAATTACAAATCCTGGTCATCCCAACCTGATCCGTGAACTTTGACACATCGATCGTAATTCGCTCTGTGCCAGAGTTCGTTCGCAGTCAGTCCTACGAGACAACTGTCCTCGTGAGCATTTCAGTGTTCAAAGCACACATCAGCCCCCCTGAAGCACAGGAATCCTGCCAATCGCACCTGTTAGCTCCGTTATTTTCCGATAAACCAGGCCCATGCAGATTCCAATGAGTGTGCACCCGATCATCATTAATACAAAGTTCTAGACCTCCAGAGACAGACTTGCGAGACCCGCAATTCGATCCATTACGAACCCCCCAGCTCATGTCTCGGTCAGCTACGGAGTCCCCTCCTCCGTTTTGAGAGTGTAAAAATTTTTATCCATAATGTTGAGAAGCCAGCAAACCAAAGCCGTATCAAGAAAAAATATTTAACCAGAAGGAATGAGGAAGTTGCTCAGAAGATGAAAAAACAGCTGCAGGAGTAAAACACAAGGGAGAGAGGACCACTCTCAACAGAAGCTGGAAGAAATCAAACTATTTATCTTTTTTTTTTATTTATAATAATATGCATTATTTTATTCAAACAGAAAATCTATGAAAAATAATGTAACATCTGTAAACCACAAAATTGTTTGTCTTAAAAATACATATTTATATGCATGTTTGATATATGTACAGAATAATTAAAGTTTTTTAAAAAGCAGAATTTTTATCACCTTTTATTACACTCTTGTGGTCACATCACAGCAAAGATGCTGGAATTTGCCTAATGATGTCATATAGGGCTGCACAATTAATCGTAAAAAAAATTGTGATCTCAATTTGAACTTGTATGCTATCTCATTCCCAAATGACAACAATTAAAAAGAAAAAGAAGATGACGATTTGTACTGCATTTGATCTGGGACATAATCTGCATGAAAACAAGCGCTCCTCTTTCGCCCTCAAAGGATAAAGTTAAAAAATTGTTATTATTTTTAACATTATTCAAAGGTTGTGTTCGTAAGAGAAGACAAGACAGACATTTGTTGTTTTTGTGTTCAGTGTCAGCTGTGATGAAGTTGATGTGCAGGTAATTAGTGCAATAAATATTTATATTGGAAAAAAAATTGTGAGAGAATTGTGATCTCAATTCTAAGCTAAAAAAATTGTGATTCTCATTTTATCCTAAATTGTGCAGCCCTAGCAACATTATAATGTTGGGGTAATAGTGGGCTAACATTTGCATCAAGTGTTTGCAAGTGCAAGTCTGCACATTTTAAACAAAATTTCATGCAAGCATTTATTTGTATTCCTATTAAACTATTGAAATTAAACTATGAATATGTCTGCTCTTAGTTTATTGTCAAATAGTCTGACAAGCTGTTATTTGCAATTTGTACACATGTCTTTTTAAGTAACGCTTCACTTAATTTAAGTCTGTTTATATAGCATCAATTTACAGCAAAGGTCACATCAGGACATCAATTCCAACCATAACTCCATCTGATATGATCAAATTCACAATAAATATCATTATGAACAGTCTAGTTCAATGCAAATATAAACAAATTCCAAACAACCAGATTTTGTGAACTAAATGAGTGTGACTAGATGACTGTCTCCATTTGAAAATATTGGTAAAACTTTGACTAAATGAGCTAAAATGTCAATATCAAAGATAAAAGGTGTGCACTCAGTAAGCGATTCATCGCGTTATACTATTTAATCTACATTCAGTAGTCTAGTTTATTTATTTTGGCTGCACCGTCAGCTCGTTGCCTATTAACACTAGCTACCTAGCTGGAAAGATAACAACCAGTTATAGTTTAGAAAGTTAAGTTAGGAAAACCAAATCTGGTTTAAATTAGGAAATCAATGTAATTTGACTTTGCTGTTTTTACCGTCGTGAATCAGTGCCGTTTTCTTTGACGACTTTAGAACATCCATCCAGGTTTGCGCAGCCATGTCGGCAAGAAGGGTTCTTAAAAACAACTTCCGGATTTAACGCGTAACCACAGCAACCGAGGTCGACCATAGTCAACACAAACAAAAAAGTATATTAAAAAAAAAAAAACTATTTTATGTACTATGTAAAATAAATTCCTTCAAAAATCTTTCCATCAAAAATGTAATTTCGGGTGTAAATGTAAAAAGTGTACAGCCAAAACTAACCGGAACCATTTGAACCGGAAGTGAAGCATTTAAATAGACGGTTCGTCCGTCTTTGGTTCCTGTATGTAGTGTTCAATCAGAACAGGGGTAAGAGCTGAAATTTTACCTTTTAAAGAGTTTCTAATGTGTGAATATATTATTAAAATCTGGGATGTATTTTAGGTGTTGTCTGTTTATTGTATAAAAGTACAAAAAATGTGTGCAAATACTGACTACTTAATGTTTCCTTCGTTAACTAATACTAGCCTTAGGTAGCTAACTGTACACTTTTAGAATTTTCACTGCATACAAGGAAAAACTACGGAGTTAGCTTGCTTTATATTTGCATTAAAGTTTAAGTTGCATGTTGGTTTTTATTTTGACATTGCAAGGAATTAAAAAAAGATGACAGTTCATTAAAATGCTGCTGTTTTCTTGTTTTTGTTGTTAAAGTAAAGTATATTCAAATACTGTAATACACCGCAGTAGAGTATACTTTAGTTAGTTTGGTGTTAAACTGGTTGTTTACCTCGTACTGAAACTTCTCAGCATTTCAGGGGTAAATGTTATAGATTGTGTAAATTATAGGTTACAGTACATTTTTGTTTTATTTGTTTTGTTTTATTTTTAACATTACAATAACTTCTACATTAATGAATTGCTGAGAAATCCCAGCATCTATTTATTGCTGAAATAATTGTGGTAATTATTTGGCTATTGTGTTAAACTATGTTAATATTCGGAATAAAATTAAGCTTTTAGTCATTCTCATTTGTGGTATTGAGATGGATAAATACAAAGCTTTTAAAAACATGGATGGTTTAGGGCAAATACGTTGTTAAATATACGTACTGTAATTGCACCAAGTTAATAGAAGTAACTAAAAAAGCAGAAGAATGTACAGTGGTTTTCAGGCAGAAGTGAAAACCTTGTTACTATTTGAAGTCAAGTCATTTAACCATTATCTTTTTCTTTTTGATGTCAAAACTCTCAAATTTGCTTGTGTCAACTCTGAAGCCATGTATTTATATAAGTAGGTGTTTGTAATTAAGATTTAGAAGATTTCAACTTTACATAAATGTGATCAAAAAGCAAAGTTTTAGTCTATTGTTTTCTTTATGTCTCAGGCTACTGGCTCCTCCCTTCTTCAAACAAGATGGAGCCTCGTCATGGGATCATGAAAGCTTTCCCTAAAGTAAAGAGAGCTAAAATGTTACAGGGAAAGGGTGCACCCCCACTGAAGAAGAAGAAACCTGATGAGTGTGACATCACTGGTAATTATTCTGATTCTGTGTGCATTAATGTAACAAAAAGAATTCAAAGACAGTAGTTGGAGATATATTGTACTTGCTTTTTTTTTTTTTTTGCTCCAGGAAATGTTTTTAATGGGGTCAAAGTTTATCTTCTTCCTGCTGGAATCGGAAATGCCAGATGTCAGATCTTCCAGAGACAAATCCAACAGAATGGAGGGCAGATCCAGAGTTCCCTGAGTCCCAGTGTCACTCATGTTGTTGTGGATGACAGCATGGACTGTGACAGGGCTCTACGCTTGCTGAAAGTGGATTGTCTGCCCTCTGGTGTGCATCTGGTGAAATGCACTTGGTTGAGTGTGTGCATTAGTGAAAAGGACCTGCTAGATGTGGACAGTTACAGCCTTCTTTCACCGAAAAGGTTCACGATCTGAGCATTTTAAATTGAGTTTATAAATTGTTATGATGCATTTAGTTTTGTAAATTGTGGCATATTTTATGTTATGTTTATGTTATGGATTGCAAGCTAAAGTGTGTCAGCTTTGTCATTTATTTATATATAATTTAAATAGCACATACATGGTATTGTGATACACCTTTATCAATGATCAGTTCTATATGTTGTCTATCAAGGGATTCAGAAACAAAGCTTGAAAAGCCAGAAAAAGAATCTGAAAATAGCAAAGCTGCTACAGAAGTTGCCTTGATGCCAGTGAATCATCAAATCAAACAAGAGGAGACTAATGATCTGGTAGGTTTTCAAACCACATAGGCTAAAGCTAAACTTTGTGTGAGAGTTTTATCACTATTTTAACTTCATATTTCATCCAACTCCCAGACCATCCCAGACAGTAAAGAAGAAGTGCATGGAGAAGAGGAGGGTGTCTCTCAGAGTGACCTGGAAGCTCTCATCACTGGTCAGCAACCTAAAGACGAGAGTCCTGGCTCCAGCACAAACCCAGGTCTAGATGCTGCTGCTCAGAAACCGGTTTCAGGGAAGTGGGTCTGCGCCCAGTCCTCACAGTCCAAAAGTAACAACTTCAACAAGCACATCACAGACAAGCTTGAGGTGCTTGCCAAAGCCTACACACATCAGGGGGACAAGTGGAGGGCACTGGGCTACTCCAAGGCTGTCAACGCTCTGAAGAGCTACCACAAGCCTGTGACATCATACCAGGTA
The DNA here is from genome assembly GCA_006937965.1 of Callopanchax toddi. Taxonomy (NCBI): domain Eukaryota; kingdom Metazoa; phylum Chordata; class Actinopteri; order Cyprinodontiformes; family Nothobranchiidae; genus Callopanchax; species Callopanchax toddi. The sequence goes on from SSNR01000075.1 coordinate 756,739, forward strand.
ATCCAACGGCTCTCAGGGGGATCCTTCTAGTGCAGATAATACATTGGCTCTCAGTGTTGTAAATCATCTGATATTACTCTTGTATTTTGTTGTTGTGTTTTTTGGTATTAGGAAGCTTGTCAGATTCCTGGAATAGGAAAACGCATGGCTGACAAAATTGAAGAGATCATGGAGAGCGGCCACTTGCGGAAGCTAGATTACATCGGAGAGGTTGTGCCAGTTCTGGAGCTTTTCTCCAACATCTGGGGAGCAGGATCTAAAACTGCTCAACTCTGGTACCAACAGGTGGAAAAATTCTTGTACATATAAAGTCATAAAGTTGGATGATAATGTTCTATGATGATGATTGACATTCTGTACCAATATTATCTTAATTTTGTAGGGTGAGTGCCTGTGTCATATTGAAGACTTGACACCATTTTAAAACGCTTTATGCTGTACATCTTTTTTCCTATTTAACCAGAAGGAAAAGCCTTCCACTCAGTCCTTTTGATGTCACAGTTCTAAAATCACCAAAACGTGTGTTGTAGATAGTTTTCTGAATGGCCTCTGTTTGAAGAAAATATTTACATCCAACAGGATTGATGAGGTAACGGCTAGTCTGATTGCAGCCAGGATCAAAGTATTTTACTGCTGTCTTAAAACAGCTCAGATTTCTAAAATTAAATAGCAGTTCATAGAAAGTTATACAGTCAGGTTTATAAATATTGGGACATTTTTGGCTCTATAGACCATCACAATGGATGGTCATCACGTGAAACAGTGTGCTATAACTGCAGACTGTCAGCTTTAATTTGAGGGTATTTACAGTGATCAAATTAAAATTGGTATTTAAAACAAGAATACTGTACACATTTTTGAAAGTTGTTATTAAAATGTTGTTTGTTTTCCAGGGATTTCGCACTTTGGAGGACATCAGAACGAAGGCTCACCTGACCAACACTCAGAAAATAGGACTAAAGCACTACGATGACTTCCTTGACCGCATGCCCAGAGAAGAAGCAGCTGCTATTGAGAAAGTGGTAATGAATCTTCATTTGTCACACCACAGTCTTATATTGTTCTGTGAAAATAATTGAAATATCTTTGTCTCTTTCATCACTTCAATACGTTTAACCACGTTTACGTAAAGTGAAGAAATTTACCCTCAAACTATTAGCAATTTGTGAAATTTAAGCCCTGAAATAGGAAAACGTTTGAGTTGGCTTTGGAGAGTGAGTTTTAATGTGAAATCCAGACTGTTCTCTCAAAGTGGAGCATCCCGAAGGAGAAGAGAAAACCCTGGAAGTTGCTGCATTTTAAGTTAGCCAGATAACTGTTCACTCTACATCTGATGCATGTTAGTTTTTATATTCTGATACTTTTTTCCCTTCAAAACTGTCAGATAGATTGCAGGTGATGTAGATGACAAAAGCATGTGTGCTCCCTCAGGATGTCAGAATAATATGTTTAGCAAGCATACCTCCCAGTATTTGGCCAGGAACAGTTGAAAGCTAACAGTTTCCACATGGGGGGGAGCACAGTAAAAGAAAGGGAGTGGACAAAATATAAACTGTATGTTTTAGTATTTGAGGGATAAAAAAACAAATACAAGACGATGCCAACAAGTGTATTAAAAAGACTTCTTTTGATTTTAGGTTGTTGTTTTTCTGTATCTGGACATAAATATCAACCCCAGGTTTTACATATGCAGATACAATCTCGGAGGAATGAGAATTCACAGTATTATACAAAAACATGATTTATTTAACAAAAATTGAGCACACGTGCTAAAGGAGAGTGTGGGAAATTACCGTAGATACAGTCTTATTGTTTTAATAAAAATGAAGATGTTAGGTAGCAGAGAGGTCAGTGCTTCTATATGAAGCAGATCATTTGTCACTTTGAAGGTTTGATGCATGAAACCAGGAGGATTTATAACTGATTTTAAAGAAGCAATTATTACTACCAATGAATCAATCTGAAGGGTCAAAAACCATTTCCTAATTAAAATCCTATCATTCCTAGCTGCCTGTCATGCCTAAGTCTTTATCCAAGTTTCTCTTACAATGGGGTTTTAGTCATTTTTGATCAAATCTTGAAGATGGCATGCACAGTTTTACATGACACTGCAAAATTGTGTGATCTGGTAGCACTAATAGCTTGTTTCCACTGCAGGGTCTGGTGCAGGTTGGTTTGGATCCTTGTAGTCCGCTACGGGTCCACAATTTCTGTTTCCATCGGCAGTCAGACTCTCACTTGGTAGGCGGAGTTAAATGTAAATGCGTGTCGTCACGTCATACCAGCGCTGTCCTTAACTTTTCTATATGGGGCTTTTAATTTCTCCAGCCTGGCCCAACACTGTTCCACCGTCCGTTCAAATCCTTTGGATGCATCCTGTGAAACTTCTTTATAAACTCTTTCATTTCGTACTGTTCCATCTACCTCGTCCTGAACGTGGCTGATTGCTGAATGTTTGGAGCTTTGAAGCTGACCAAACCTTGCTGCTACGTGCTGGCATTTCATCACATCCATGTACAACACATGGACCTGCGCTGATGCTCGACGGACCTGAGGAGGCATACAGATCTGGATTGACCAGAGCGAATCACTTGCGGCCGGGACCAGCGTTACAGGACGGATCGTTTTAATCTTAATAAAATAACTTGTTACTATAGTAATAAAGTAATAAAATAATGGCACTCCAGGGTTTGTTTTGCTTGTTGCAAGCAGTGACGTTTATCTGTCCCCAATCAGTGGACTGTGTTGTTTTAACTCCACAGCTCTGCCCTAACAGTACCGCTCCATTCTCCTATGGACCGACAGCTGAGGAGGGCCGTTCATGGCCAATGAATGGCGTGGTCCGGAACGGTTGTATGGACCGGTTTTACAATGGAAACAGACAAAATATCGACCCGCCCCGAACCGTACCGGACCCTGCAGTGGAAAAGTGGCTTTAGAGTATGAGTTGTCAATGATTCACAGCTACTATACAATGTAACATTATACCCAATAGACTGAGTTATAGTTCCTTTTTTTGTTTGTTAAGGTTGATTAGTGGAGCTGGAATGAGGTTGACTCCAAAAGTTGATTAGTACATTGAAGGAAAACTTTTTGAAAGTTGTATTAAAATATGTTGAGTACTGGTAGTTCATGAGATGTTTAATTTTCTAAACTATGAAGCAAACAAACACACATTTAGCATCTAGCAATAGCTGTATAAAATTTATTCTTCTGCACTGTAAAAAAATAAAATCCAAGAAAACATGTCAACTCAAGCTTTCTTTATAGCGGGCCCGGATGTAGGCATGGGCAAGGGGGGGCATTGCCCCCCCAAATTCCATGACTGCCCCCCCAAACGCGATTGCATGCAGAAATACCAAATTTTAAAAATATTTCAGTGAAAAACGGTCAGAGTGAGCGCTCTCTTCTGTTTGTCCTCATTCAAAGTAGCTACTGATTGGTAGATGCATAGGGAGGGTGTCCTCAGAACCGGATTTCATTCATGCGTACCAGAACCCACTGCCCGAACGCGCCTTTGCGGACCAGCGCTGCGCGGTCCCGATGGGAGACCCTTCGATCTGACGAGCTTCACATCCTGTTAGATGAAGATGTTAGATGTTACATGAAGCTCTGAAGCTAGTGGACACACACAGCAGGACCTCCGACACACACACACACACTCACGGCATCTCCAATGCACCTGGCACCGCGCCTTTACGCGCGGCTACTTTGACGCACGCTTCAACACACACACACAATCACAGTACATCCGACCCACGCACGTAACTCACACATGCTCAGGAGGGGTGCAACAGGTCACAATAGATCAGTGATCTGTACCGATCGCCCTCTATGGTTCGGGACGCGGTTCACGGATCCGCGCTTGTGCGTTTGCTAAATCCTCCCCGACCCAACAGCTTTGAATCAGCTGATAAATAATTCCCCTCTGAGAAAGGAGTTCATTTAGTCATCACATATCAAGTTCTCTCTATCAGAATCAGTCATTTTAGTTAACCAGAACAAAGGATCACTGATCATTAACGGATTCATTCTCTGATGCGCGCGCGGACCAGCTAACCAGCTAACCCCCCCCCCCCCATCTGTCAGCTGATCTCCTCTCTGATAGAGAAACAAGACTCATCAATTTCTGTCTAAGATAACATGTTGTTTTGGACTTTTATACGAGCTAATGCACGTTAATACTAACAGTGTTCAGTCAGGAGCGATTAACAACCTGATCATCACGCCCCCCCACCCCCACCCCCCCCACCCCCCCACCTGCTGCAGCTGTCGGCAGTCAGCGGCTCTGTCTGACCCGAGAGGTGATCAGAAGTCTTTTCACCATTTAATTTGTTTTTATATGATTAAACATTTTATTTAAGCATTGGATTGACATCTTGAGTTAAATGCTGTGGATTGAGCAAATCTTTGACTGAAATCCATGATCCGATCCAGTCTGTGAGTATTTTGCCCAGTACTACTGTGACACACACACAAAACAGCCTACAGCGACAGCTTCTTCATCACATCTGGTTCTCCTGGATCTTTCCTCAGCATTTGACACCGTAGACCACAGTGTTCTGATTAACAGGCTTCATGATACTGTTGGTGTATCTGGTGTAGCCCTAGAGTGGTTCCAGTCCTACCTTTCAGGTAGAACTTTTAGTGTCTTTGCGAACCAGATCATGTCTGACTCCCAGAACCTGACATGTGGGGTACCACAGGGCTCAGTGCTGGGCCCTATCCTGTTCATTTTGTATATTTTCCCCCTAGGCCAACTGATCAGACAGTTTGCTGATGTGTCTTATCATTTTTATGCTGATGATATTCAGCTGTACTGCTCATTTAAACCGTCTGAATATTTTAAGTTGTCTTCTCTGTTAAAATGTTTTAACGACGTCAAACAGTGGCTTAGTGACAACTATTTACAGCTGAACTCTGATAAGACTCAATCACTAATTTTTGCTCCAGAGAACCAAATGAGTGACATTAAGCAGCACCTTGGTTTTTTGGCTGCTTCTGTTAAACCAAACGTCAGAAACCTTGGTATCATTCTAGATTCTGCCATGTCATTAGAGGAACATTCACGAACATTAATCCGTAACTGCTTTTTTCAATTGAGAAATATCTCTAAGATCAGAACTCTAGTGTCAAAAGCAGAACTAGAGATGATTATTCATGCTTTTATTTCATCTCGCCTTGATTACGGTAACAGCCTTTTTACATGTCTGAACAAGAAAGATCTGTCTCGCCTCCAGTCAGTTCAGAATGCTGCTGCAAGGCTTTTAACCAACACACGAAAGAGTCAGCACATTACTCCAGTTTTAAGATCCCTGCACTGGTTACCAGTGCATTTTAGAATTCATTTTAAACTTTTAGTTTTTACTTTTAAAGCCATGCGTGGTCAGGTCCCTGTTTATATCTCAGACCTTTTAAATCCCTACAGTCCTCCTCGTAGTCTGAGGTCTGCTAGTCAGAGGCTGTTGGAGGTTCCTAGATCACATTTTAAGTCCAGGGGAGATAAATCTTTTAAAGTAGTAGCTCCAAGATTATGGAACACTTTACCTCCTCCTCTGCGTAGCCTGGATTCTGTTGACTCTTTTAGGAAACAGTTGAAAACTCATTTATTCAGGCTCGCTTTTTACTGATTTTAGGTTGCATGATGTTTTTGTTTTATCATGTTTTTATTTTGTGTTTTATCATGTTTTTATTTTGTGTTTTATCATGTTCTTATTTTGCATTTTATCATGTTTTTTTCAAGTTTTTATTTTGTGTTTTATTATGTTCTTTTCAAGTTTTATCCTTTGTGTTTTTATAATTGTTTTATTGTAAAGCACTTTGTGGCCATTGGCCTGAGAAAGGTGCTATATAAATAAAGTTATTATTATTATTATTATTATCTTCATCATCAACCTAAACCCCCCCCCATGTGAGTACCAGCCAGGTTCTCCCTTAAGAACATGGGATGAAAAATTGTGTGCTCCCCTGCTTATATAAGCCATAAAGAAATAAAAACAACAAATGTACAAAAAAAGATAGAAATACTATAAACAATAAAAAATGGATAAAAGATATATGGATAAAAATAAAAAATTAAGTAAAAGACAAAAAAAGAGAGGTTCAATATATAGATAAGATTGAAAAAATAAAAAGATAAAAAGTAATATAAAACACAAAAGGTAGGTTCAATGCAAATTAAGAAAGATTAAAATAAGATAAAAATAATCTAAAAGACAAAATAGAAAGGTTCAACAGATAAGATAGATTAAAAAAATAAAAGTAAAATACAATCTAAAAGACAAAAATAAGAGTTAAATAGATAGATAAGATTAAAAAATCAAAATAAAGATTAAAAAATCAAAAAAAGACAAACAGAATGACACAGAAAGAAAGAAAAACACAAGAAAGAACAAAACTAAACAAAAAACACAAAAATGAACCAAAAAACACAAAAAAAACAAAAATACCGGTATAACAAAAAATAAACAGATGAGTGCAGCCTCAACAGGGCATCAGCCAGTGTCCTACTTGTGCCGGTCCCAAGCCCGGGTAAATGCAGAGGGTAGGGATCAAATATGAAAATAAATATATGGATAGAGGAACTGATATGATGATGGTGTAGTTTTCAATGCATTTAAGGGATTGGGGGGATGTGATGACCAAAAAATTCTTAGCATATCCAGACTCGCCCCCCCTGATATTCTACCTGTCCCCCTTAGTGGGGCTGGCTAGATCCGGCCCTGCTTTATAGAGCACATTTACAACAGCAAAATGTTGACTAACATGCTAAACGGATAAAAGTAAAGCAGTGAAAAACACATTAAACTAAAAAACTAAACAAAAATGTAACTGATTCAAAATATGATGATTTTAAAAGCAACAACATTTCACACCGCTCTAAAAACAGGGCATTGATTAAAAAAGTTCCATCTGAACAAACTACAAGAACACTGGAACAATATTCCTTGGATAGATGATGCCAGAGTAGAGATATTTGGCAGTACCTCTAATTAGAAGTTTTAAAAACTCCTGTTTATGACTTGTATTTATTATGTACAGGTTAGAGATGCAACACAAGCCATAGACCCAGGTCTTATTGCGATGGCGTGTGGCTCCTACCGTCGTGGAAAGGCTTCGTGTGGAGATGTCGATGTGCTCATCTCTCACCCTGATGGTAAATCCCACAAAGGAGTTTTCAGCAAAGTGTTGCAGACCCTTCATGAAAGTGGTAAGCTTCATTTGTTTTCAGTCAGGATTTGTTTTAATCTCTACTTTGTCTTTAAGAGAAGATGAAAACAAAGTTCCTTAAATGTTTTTTTTAGGTTTTTTGACAGATGACTTGGTGAGTCATGAGGAGAACGGAGAGCAGAAGAAGTACATGGGTGTATGCCGTTTACCAGGACCTGACCAGCGCCACCGCAGGCTGGATGTCATCGTTGTGCCTTACAACGAGTTTGCCTGTTCGCTTATGTATTTTACTGGCTCTGCACATTTTAACCGATCAATGAGAGCCCTGGCAAAAACAAAAAAAATGAGCTTATCGGAGCACTCGCTCAACAAAGATGTGGTACGTCAGGGTAGCTTGAAAGTGCACGGAGGCACCCCACTTACTACATCGACAGAGAAGGATGTTTTTAGTCTTTTAGGCATCCCCTACAGACAGCCTCATGAAAGAGACTGGTGAGGGTTTCCCATTCACAATGACTGATTTAAAAAGCAAAAACAAAATAATAATGTTCATAACAAATCATGAAACTGCAATTATCTCTTTTAATAAAGCTTTTAATGAAATGTCACTTCCCTCAATATATTTTAAGTGCTTTTTAACATAATAAAGAGCTGGGGTCCATCAAACAAAGCAATGCACCTGACAGGAGTCTGAGACCTGCTCTGCCCTCCAGACTTTACAGCAACAAACCTGATTTAGTTTTAGAAGATTGTTTAGGTGATGAAAACCAGATGATGAGATATTTGATTAAATATGAGGCTGCATGAACTATATTTAAAGGATTGTGACAATAGATAATAAAATAAGTATTTTGTATCTTTGTGTGTTCTATACTTTTTTTTTTTAAAGTGCCCATGACATCGGTTTCCATGTTTTCTGACTTATCTATCATGTTGCAACGTTGAGTTCTCACCTTAAACCTGCCAGAAAGAGCAAAAAACGGCTTCCATCTGTCTCCTAGTACAGCCAGTGAGAAGCTCTTCAAGATTTCAGACCCAGGTTTCAAACAGTTTTTTTCACTCCAGCCCGCTATGAGGTCATAGTGATCCGGACTTGCTTATATGGTCAATTCTCCTCCCACATGCACGTTCACGACAACTGGAGCGAGGCAGTGCCGCCGCCATTGCCCATAGACCGTGTAGTGTTTAGTTTCAGTTTCATTTCTCTTTCACGCGACGGCACTGCCCCCTGCTGCAGCAGAAGTGCCAGGCTGCCAAATAAGGAGAAACCCAGCAGAACCGGAAGGCGGCGCTTTCTTCTGATCTCTGAGTTGCTCGTTAGGAAATAATTACAGCGTATTTTGAGTTTTAATGGTGCAACGCTGATCTAGAGGCACCAAAGATTACATCTGTTTAATATAAAGTGATTTAAATATGGAGTCACAGGCACTTTAAATGTAAACTTAGTTTGGTTTGTGAGGAGGTTCAGGTTGATGATAACTAGCTAAAGGACTAGTTAAAAACTAGGCTGAACTGGGATAACAATAAATCCTGGCAAAATGATAATAATGATCCAGATCAATTAGTCTAGTGAGGTCCCCCACACACAACAGTGCTGTGAAAAAGAATTTCCCCCTTACATATATCCTGTTTTTGCCTTTTAAGGTTAAATGAAACTGCATCCATCTAAATCAGCAAACAAAGCTCGACATCAGACAAATATATTCTGAGTAAATACAAAAATCAGTTTAGGAATTTTTTAATTTATTGAAGGACACAAGCTGTCCAACCTGACCCTGTGAGAAAAATAATTGTCCCTTCTGTGAAACCATGAATGAACTGGGATTAACCAGATTATTTTAAAAGCTGAGTTCAGTTCAACCAGCCACACCCAGACCTGTAGAATTAAGAAACCACTACAATAGAACCTGGCTGACAACATGAAGTGAGCTAAAAGTCAGAGGTCATGAGTCAGCAATAAGAAAGAGCAGGGGCAGATCTAGAAATTTTCACATGGGGGCTAAGGAGACACAAAAGGTCAAGGCAGGGTGGCAATGCTGAACCTCCTCATTGAAGTATGTGAAAATCACCTATTCGCTCCTTGAAGTTTTTTGAGGAATGTCTTTAAATCAGGCAAGGCTGCAGCATCATCTTTGCAGCTAAAAATATATAGTGACAATTAGAATGATCTAATACAGTGTCACTGCCTTTCTGTAGGATTTGCTTCACTTCTAAACCCTGGCCTATCTAGCTTCATAACACGTCTGCAGACTTGTACAGAAAATATGTTATTTGTTGTAACATCTAATGTCTGCACTGGAATTTATACAGAGAATAAATTCATACCAGGTTGTTCAGCTGGAATATACAGTTGGGTTGATTTCCTGATTCTGTGTCTTCTGTCTCTCCTTCATCAGCTTTCTTTGTACTGTTTTCTTTCTCTCTGACTCAGAAACCTCATCTTTGCCCCTTATGCTAACTTAACATCATTTTCCTTATCTTCACTCATGTCTTCACCTGTTGCTTTTTCAGTGATGTCCTTCACCCTCCTGGTCTCTCTATCATTTTTCCTTCTCCAAACCTCTCCATCTCTTTTTCTTTCTCATCACTTACTTTTTGACAAAGAAACTCGAAATGTCTCCACTTTTAAATGTCCTTTTCATTGTGGCCTGCAAATTGCAAATGTCAAGATTAGAAAAATTAGCAGACTTATTACATAAGAAGTCTATATCAGTATGAAACCAGAAAAGATTGATCACATTCACACAAGCAGTTCTATTTAGACATCTTATTCTCATTGTAGCCTATTTGTTATTTTCCCATTCTGACAGTAAAGATGTAATGCGGCCTGTTGATGTGATATTGATCATAGATCAATCGTCAATGAAACTTCAGCCCTTGAAACAGCAACCCTCAAACATGTTTTCATATCTAAACTTTTCATAAACTGTTCTGGTGTTTATAAGTACATGTTCATGGGAAGTTATGCGTGTTTTTGTTTATATTACTCATTGACTTATTGGTTAGGTTGCTGGTAGTTATTGTGGATGGACCTGTTGACTTGAAAAAGGTGTAAATATCACTAATTGTATTTTCATTTTAGAAATGTAATTGTGTAAAAAGGGTAGGCATATAAAAAATGTATCCCATGAATTTTTTTTCTGCTGCAGCTTTAAATTTGGATCTGTCCATTTTGAAGGAAGAAGTTAAAAAGGCATGTCTAATGTCGTAACTGGAACACTGTCCTTGTGTGAGAGGTTGAGAAATTAAAACAATAAATTGGTTTGCAGACATAGTTCTGACTTTGCTTTCCCATTGATACTATATAGAAACTTTACACTTTTATTTCTTCCTACAGTCAAATAAAAATAAATGATGACAAAATTAGATTTTGAAATGTTATCATTAGGTAAGAAATCTAATTTGTGCCGATCAGACAGAGGGGAAATGTACGCGAGACGCACCGACCAATGATTGGCCAACCTCATCCAATCACGGGTCAGTCCGCAAACCCAGTTACGATCCACGGAACTGTACGCCCATCACGTTGCGCTCACGGGTGGGTTTAGGTGACCACGCCACACCCAGCTGACCGAAACGGAGCGCCTGTGCTCGGGGAGCGGCTTGTGCAACAGCGGTACCAGCGGCAGCCGAACCGACAGCAACCAGTTGAAATGTCCCGGACTCAGAGGAGGCGGCGCATACAACAGAGGCCTGTCAGCGCGAGCCGAGCCGACAAGTAGTTGGACGTATTTGTATTCTGACAGTTTGTGAACAACAGAGTGTACATGTTTGTGAATTTTCGCTGTCGGTTCTTGGAGGAATGAGAGACGTATGTTTGGGTATCAAAATGGGATTGTTTTTGCACGCTGTTGGCTCTGTCACCCCCACGGAGTCCGCAGCAGAGAAGGTAAGGCTGAGCAGTACAAACAAGGCTCTTACCCAAAGCTGTCAACCGAATAAGTTAACTAACTTTCCGGTTCTGTCTCGGTTAGGTTATTTTATTACAACCTCACAGTATGGCGGCTCATTTTGGGTTTCGGTTCGGTATTTAAAGATGGATGTTAGCATGATGGCTAAGTTCGGCTGTTAGCTTGTGTAGCTAACAGACTTAGCCAAATTGAAGCAAAAAAACAATCGCGGCCTTGCTGTGTTTATGGTTAACATTTTAGCCAAAGACAAGTTTAATAAAAAATTAAAAGCAGCTCAAAGTGTGTGAATGTAGCCACACTGTTAGAACATCAATTATTTATTGAAAAAATAACTTTGAAAGTCTATTTTCTGACCATAATTTTAGTTGTATCTAATAGTAAAACTAGATTTTATTGTTTGTCTTGACTTTATTCCTTGTTATCACGGAAGTCAGTAAAGTTATGATTATGGAAGGTGGTATTAAATACCAAATTGTTTCTAATATTTTGATTTTAACACCATACTGTACAGTCTTTCAACTGTCAGATTATGTTCAGATATTTAACTGTGCAGAATTTAGAGTTTGATGTCAACATGCTTCTTAGTTTACTTTGCTTCACTTTCTATTTTAACAACCTTATGAGAAATAGAAAATTCCATTATTGTTAGGTTTCAAACTGCTCAAACAGTTTGGAATCACTGAACAAACTTTAGTCTTTTTATACAGCCTGGTTGTCTTTATTGCTTCATATATATACAGTGTGTGCTGTGGAAAAGTATTTGCACCCTTACATATTCTGTATTTATTTTTGTAACACTTACATTTTTCAGATCAATAAACACATTTCGATTCAAAACCAAGATAACATGAGTAAATACAAAATACTGTTTTCTAATGATAGTTAAATTTGTCAAGGGGAAAAAACAATAAATTGAAGTGATAAAGTAATTGGCCCCAACAACAACTGGTTTTAACACCTTTTAGCAGTAACAAATACAATCAAGTGAGAACTGATACAGTCACATCGCTGTGGGAGAAGTTTGGTCCACTCTTCATTGCAGATTTGTTTTAATTCACCCACATTGGAGGGTTTTCAAGTATCAATGGCCTGTGTACGGTCAATGTTAAGACATTTTCCTTCATGATTTTCTGATAGAGAGCATAAGTCATGGTTCAATCAATTACAACAAGTCATCCAAGTCCTGAAGCGGCAAGGTGGCCTCAGACCATTACACTACCACCATGTTTGACTGCTGGGATTATGTTTTTTGTCCTGAAATGCAGAATTAGTTTTACAGTAGATGCAACAGGACACAAACCTTTCTAAATGTTTCTATTTTGTTTCATCATCATAAGAATTGTTATGACAGTATGATGTGTTGTGATTAATTATGATATGCATCACTTGCTGATGTTCAAATCTAGGACAAAACGTGCACATTGCTCACATGTGGCATTCATCATCACTTTCACAAACTTCTTAGTATCTTCTGAGTTGATGAACAAACCAAACTACAGTAAAGCTTTGGGTTAGTTTAAACCTAACAGTTGTTTCTATCAAGTCTGCATGTCGGGTGCACTGTAGGTAGGACTAAAGGTGGTTCATTGCATATTCAATTGAACTGGAAAAGGGTGCATTTTTTCCTTTTCACTAATAATTTGTAGGATTTTGTGAAAATCTGTTCATCTCTGTATGATGTTAGAACATGCAAATCACAATATTGTTCTTTGATAGCGCAATGACAATATGATAACCCCACATTTTCCTCATTCCTCTCATGTCAGTTTTATTGATTATTAATAATTTATTGTATTCCAAGCAGTCCTTTGTAATATTGATATTGCACACACAGATTTTACTATCACTATATCATCAGTTTATTTTCCAACTCTACTGATATTTTAGCTCTACTACTTTTGGAAGGCTCTAAAAAAAGCTGCATGTCTCTGCAAAGCCAAGCCCAGTCTGTTTGAAGCTTACCGTAATATGAACATGTTTGTGACTTGACCAGCATGACGCTGGATATTCAGTCAGTAGTTGCAGCTGGTCTTTGTCCACATAAAGCATTCTAAGTAACTGGATGCAATAGGTAAAATGTTTTTGTTCCAATTTGACAAAGTCAGCTACTTAACACATTTTCTCAATTATTTATTTCTTTTTTTAAGGTATTAAGTAGTGTAACAAATGCATCATTATTAATTATTCTGAATTACCCGACTGATGATTTAAAACAATTGTTTAAAATTTATTTGTTTATCTTAGAAGTCAGATCTGGGAATGTCAACTTAACTGTGTTTTAGCTGCAGTATTTGCTCATTATTATGCTCAGTGACCAGGCTAACTACCATTAGTAATACAAGTAGATGACTATGTTTCTGTTCTCACTGTAGCAACATGTTCACTAATTGTGGTTGGACTGTACGTTGTGTCTTAGTAAAATATTAACTGACATAAGTGAAAATAAATGGTCAGGAATTTCTACTGTGGATGTGTTGTAGCTGATTTTAGGTTGAGTTAAATAAGATGCTCCTAAAGGAGTCTAGATCTACTCTTACCGTAGAGTTGAGACTTGAAAACCTGCAGCCACTTATCTCCAGCCACAGTATCTGATTGTCACCAGGAGATTTACTGAACCTCTAATCGTATCAGCAGCTTTTCATTAGGGCTGATTTATTATGTTCTAATGCACAGAGAGTTTCGGGGATCGTAACCAAATCTGCCTTTAACCTTCAGGTATGGCATGAGAGAGGATGATTGTGTCGTTGTTGTGTGCTTGGAAGTGAGACGGGAATCTTGTCTGTGCAGATTCTTGTCTAGGTTCTGTTCAGTTAAAATGAGTATATAATAATAGGGGATCGTCTTCAGTTTGTTTTGTCAAGATCCAGCTCTTTCTCATCACATTTGCTTTTAAGACAACTTGGATTTGATAGGTTTAGTTGCATGTTATAGCTTAAGTGTTGTTTTTGTGTTTCTTTGGCTGTTTCTCACCACCTTTTAAAAGCAGTATGCTGCGGAGTCTTAAAATCAAAACAAGTTCAATGTTATCTGTGTTTTACTGTGACATGAGCAGAGCCTGAGATGTGGACGTTGTATTTGAGAATATCAGGGAGAGCAGCTGACGTTATTACAACATTCAGGAACAGAACATCATGTGGTTTTTAAATCTCTCTGTCCAGAGCTAGTGTTTTTGTGGAATGTCATGTTGATAAAGTTGAAACAGCTGATGGTCCACTGAGGTTAGGAGTTTAAGTTACAAGCAGTTTGATTTGTGCTGATCTGGTGTGATGAATCATTCCTATGGGTCTGGCTTTTCTTGGAGCATTTTTGTCTGTGTTACTATTAACAAACCTCTCTCGGCACCTTATTATCATGCATCAGGGCGTCTAGGGCTTATACTTCAGTGCTGCTTGGAAATTTCCGTAAAGCAATCTTTGTCCACTGTTTGGGCTGGATTGGAGTGGATTGAGGGTGTGTGTTTGTGTGTGAGCATGCTTGAGTGGGTAGGGATGACTGGGGGGGGGGGGGATGGGTAGAGTGAGGGTATGTTTCTGGGCTCTTTGACTTTACCTCTCTGTGGGATAAGGACCCATGAGATACAGAGAACTTGTCTGGATCCTGGATCATCATGCCTCTGAGTCAAGGACTTTCAGTGGTAATCTATAGAGAGAAATACTTTATGTGAAACTTGTAGTTTTCTCATCTTTAAGATAATCTTGACAAAGTTCAAAAGACCTTAGAAAGGTTCTGCAGCCTATCTCATGTGGTCTTTGATCAGGAGTTTTTTTTTCTTTTGGTTTTATCTGATTATTATGCAGCTTGTGTTCTTTCCCTTGTCAGCCTTTTCACAGGTTTGATGGATATCAGCAACTGGTTTTGCTTGGTTAATTTTTTACTAGACTGCTAGTTTGCTGTATTGACAGTTAAAATATGCAACTGGCTGCTAGAGTAGAGACAGATGTGGAAATGATTTGTTCTGTTTAGATTTTGACTGCTGTTCTAAGGTTGAAATTGTTGGGAAACAAACTGATGGTTCTGTGCTGACTGTCACTCTAAAATGTACAGCTGATATGGTTTTTAAATCACTGATCTAGGTTCAGATATTATATATTTGCTTTCCTGTTTTTAACTTAAATCAAAAGACAAAGTTTTTTAAAACTTTTCAAAAAAGGAATCTGAAATAATTATGTATAGTGCACTAATTGTTATAATGTCCTCCACATCTTTATATTTGATTGAAAAGAAATATTAAACAGAAGAAAATGTTTTATGTAAACGAGGGATGCACAGGTGCTGATATCGGCATTGGGTATTGGTCTTATTCTAGGTTGTATACTCATACTTGTATTCATAAAAGTATGCTGATACTATAGAGCCAATACCATAGAGTCAATACTATTTAATGTAGTGATGCTCAGATCTGAGTTGAGCTGCAGCGAGTGACACCAGCAGCTAACTGGAGCTAACTCTGGAGCACATGGAGTCAATTTACTTGTGTAGTAGTAGTAGTAGTAGTAGTAGTAGTAGTAGTAGTGTTGTGTGGCATTAGTATGGCATTTATTAGTACTCGTATCAGCAAGTAGTTGTACTCTGAAAAAAATCTGGTATTGGTGCATCCCTAATGTAAACGAAGACAAAATGAAATAAAAATGCATTTAATAGAAAACTGATATTTTATATTAATAAAAGCAACAAGTGGTGCATAAGTGAGAAAAATCAGTTAAGTCCAGGATTTCTGTGACATTTCACACAATGGGCGCAGTTGGTTAGCACTGTTGCCTCGCAGCAAGGAGGTCGTGGGTTCGCGTCCCGGCTCTGCGGCCTCTCTGCGTGGAGTTTGCATGTTCTCCCCGTGCGTGCGTGGGTTTCCTCCGGGTACTCCGGTTTCCTCCCACAGTCCAAAGACATGACTGTCAGGCTAATTGGGCTGGTAAATTGTCCTTAGGTGTGAGTGGGTGTGTGGTTGTTTGTCTCGTTCGTCTCTGTGTGGCCCTGCGATGGACTGGCGACCTGTCCAGGGTGTCCCCCGCCTCTCGCCCCCTGACCGCTGGAGATAGGCACCAGCTCTCCCGCGACCCTCTGTGGAGGATTAAGCGGCTACAGAAAATGGATGGATGGATGGATTTCACACAATGTCTTCCATTGTTTGTTTTTTAAGAAAAAGGTTTCATATTACTTAAAACTCACTAAGAATATTATATATTTTATTATTAATCATTAAATACAAAATGGTTATAAATAATAAAAGAATAGTCGAGGCTGACCTCAGTGTAACCATTCCAGTGCTGGGTGTTTTGAGCTATTGGGAAAACAATTTGTTTTGATTGACTAAGAAATGCTGTTGTTCACTTTATGATTTTTGACATGATGTTTTTGTGTTGCTCATCCATCCGTTTGGTTTATTCCCATTTTTTCCCTCTGAAAGTGATATGTCTTAAACCCCTCTGAGGAATTCCTTCAGATTTGGCCCAGACGTCCACTTGGACTCAAGAATCAACAGATTATGTTTCTGTGGTCAAAGGTCTAGGTCAGTGTGACCATATATTCATCACGTTCTTTTGGATGTGAAATTTCAGGAATGTGTGGAGGAATTTTAATTAGTTTTGGCGCGCACACACACACACACACACACACACACACACACACACACACACACACACACACACACACTGATGAAGGAATCAGTGTCAGCGGATGATAACTGTGACAAAAACCTCAAACCTGTAAACATCAGGAAGCAGAATTATATTGTCCTAAATGAGACCTAATGAAAACAGATAAGTCCAACATGATGTAAATATAATGTTATCTTGATCTCAACACTTCAGTATTTATGGCCTCAATAATGAGCACTGTATCTAATAATGTTTAAAAACTAATTATGGCATTAAAATTGTAAAAATAAAATAAGTTTAGCATTTAGAACTTTTAACAAAAATACAGAAATAAACATTTGAGCATTTTAAATTAACAGAATTTATTTATATTTGCAGACATTTCTTTATATTGCTAAAAGTCAACATCCTCCTATTAGGACATAGGGTCATGGGATGTTATATTACACAGTAACTTCAAGATGGTTTATAAAAAGTTTGAACATTAATAAACTGGTTTTTATTTTCTGTTTGCAGAGCTTGCTCCGCTGTGAAGGCGTCAACAATCAGAGCTACTTCTGTGAGTACGGCCACTGCTGTGGAGAATCCCAGTGCTGCAGCTACTACTACGAGCTCTGGTGTAAGTTTACAGCTTTTATGTCTCATACTTTTTCACCATTGTCTTAACTTATATGTGTATCTGTAGCCAGTTAATAAATCAAATTGCTAATTACTTTACTGAACTTTGCACTAAATCCAACTTTGGCATCTCTTAAAAGGTCAAATCTAAGAAGAAGAAAAAAAAAACAGATTTTCTATTGTTATTGCTTTCTATGAAATATTCATAAAGTAAAATAAAAATACACCTCAGATCATATTTTTAGGTGTTGACTCCTGTTGTTCTTACTTTGCTTCTTTATGTTCAGATACAAATGTTTTTTACAAGTTTGGTTATAAATTAGATACTTATTATTTGAAAACACAATGACTGCAGGATGAGTAGGCGGGACTTTTAGCCCTTCATCCAGAGTCCTCAGATTCTCTCTCTCAATCTTGGGATATTTTGGCTCCACTCTTGTACAGAAAGGAAGTACACAGATACGTCATCTGCAGCATGTCGATGGCACCAGTTGATGTAGCTTTTTTCTGTAACTGGTTACATTGTTACTCCAAACTGATGCCAGTTTGTCTGAAAACCCTCTTCCTGTAACTGTGTGTGCAGATCTGGTCTGGCAGATCCACAACAACCATTTAAACGGACTTCTGATGGATTTATATCATATTTCATATTTAACTGACTTATCAGCCAATTTCCTAAAGCAATCAAAACAAAGCAAAATTCTCCTCATGAGAAATCCTGTTATTAAATGTCTGACAGGTTTTCTTGAAGGATTGCTTTGTCTGCTTGCCTCCAGCAGAGATTCATTTTCTCAGTGCCAAATTTGTGCTGTTTGTCGTCCTTGAAGTAAAATTCTTCACATTTTTCTTTGGCAACGTGTTGGCAGTTCATTTATTTCCCACATAGTAAACAAAGTAGCTTCTTGTTTCCTGCTGCTGTTCAAATTGAATTGTGTACTTCCAAAAATAATTGCTTTGTAGAAACACGTTGTGTTGAGGATGCACGGAATCTTTTTCCCCATCCCATTAGATGTTTCTCTAAGGAATATCATCAGTATAAAATCTGTGAATTTACAGGTGGTTTAATCCTTCACTGCTGTGTTGCCATGGTGATTTAGCCAGGTTCAAATACATCCTCCTTTGAAAACTTTCACTTTTTACTTTGGCAGCATTTGATCAGCTCAGATTTTTGTTTGCAACCAGATGATGTTAAAAAATTGCTTCTTTTAATATATATATTTTTAAATTTGAAGCAAAATAATAACTTTATAATGTTTCTCCTAAAAGTTTATCTTTTAAATGTGACTGTGGTATTTTTCTTTAGGGTTTTGGCTTGTTTGGGCGCTCATCTTCATTTTGTGCTGCTGCTGCATATGTCACCATCGCCGCACCAAACACAGACTGCAGCAGCAACAACGGCAGCATGAGATCAACCTCATAGCTTACCGCGAAGCACACAACTATTCATCCGTGCCCTTTTACTTCAGTAAGACTTACCACTCATACCAACTATATGTTAAAGTCCTAGTTGCTCTGTTGATGTTTTAAAGATTTAAATTTAGAGTGGAGGCCTTTTTTTGTATGATCAACTTTTAATAACATATTTAAGTATCTAAAGCTGCACTAAAGATCTGAACGTCTCTCTAGTTGCTCTCTAAAGTGCTTTCTTTTTGTAATTTAATTTATTTGAATCATTTCTTATCTGCTCCAGTGAAATGTTCTCCAAGTCTTTGTGATGTACCTGCTCTGTTCACGCCAGACTTTAAAAGTTCTAGTGATTGCTGTAAAGTTACTAAGTCACCAGAAATGTTAGAAGATGAAATCGGAAGTTAATGTAAAAAAGTGTACTTTTGCCTGGTGGCCTGATCAGAAGATACCAGATGAATGCTGATGTTGCTCAATGCTGCTGGATTTGTAAATGAGCAAACTTCAGCAAACGCTTTTCATCTTGTAACACGACTGTGTGTTTGGAGATTATTTGGTAAAAGGGCCCAGGAATTTCACTCATTACTTCTTTAAAAAGTATCTCCAAAATTAAATCCAAACATCCGTCCTCTGAGCTTGAAAAACTTTTATTCACTTTAGATAAGTTTTACTCATTTGACTAAATATTTAGTTGGTCTTAGCTTTTATAATTACAGAGGTGATGACTTGATAGAAATAACATGTTTTTTAATATATATGAAATAAAAAAAGTTTACATGCAGTATAATCAATACTACAAGGCTTGTTGTTTATGCACATTAAGTACTCTGTAATACTTAATGGTAGGGGTGTGCAATCTTGGGTGCCTCACGATTCGATTACGATTCGGGTGCTACGATTCGATTTTAAAACGATTCGATTTTAAAATAATTTTTACATTTTTTGTCGCGTCATTTTTTTCCCCATTTAGGATTTTTTTCCTTCATTTCCTTGAATAGCTATTTTCTCCTTTTAAATCCATTTAGTTTCCATTAATTGAGGTATCTAAACAATTTGATGTGATATATTTTATTTTTGTGAACCACAAATAACACCAACACGTCCAAATGATGTTTCATAGTGAGTTAGAAATAGAAACAAAACAACAACAAAGATGCTCCTTTGACAACTAAAGTGCAAAATATTTGCTTTATCAAAGTAATTAGAAAAATAAAATCCTACAAAAAGCTGACATCTGCAGGGGAAAAGTTCCTCTGGTGATCAGTTAAACTTCCTTTAACCTAAATCCTTTCCAACTTTCACAGTTTTTGTACCAGCAGCTCAAGATTATTTCTTTTGAAAAATACAAGATCTCACCTATTCAGCAAGAATAAAAATATATATCCAAATTTAAATCCATCAAATAATATACATTTCCCCACAATTAAAGCAGTTTTAACAAATTCACTAATAATAGCTCTAATAACACTGGTGGAAACGTTTTGAAATAACAGTTAAATTGATCAAATAAATGTAAACTAATAATTCCAGGGTATAGACGTGAAAATCAGCAGTAAATGTGTTCCTACAGCCTCTCAGCACTGCTGCCATCAGCCTCAGGACGGTAAACTTACAACTTCCTGTCTAAGAAGTTCTTACCTGGACTCCAGCGTCTGCATTACTGGATCAAGTCCTAGTTGTTAACAGCGCATATGGACGGAAATCCTTTTCCCTTTCGGAGCTGTGTAAAGTTTGAATCCTTCCTCAAATATTCACTGATTGGAGCAACAGCTGATGGCTTCATCTCCTCGTACCCGCAGTGTTAACGGGTGAAGTGCTGACGCTCGTTCGTATCATTATATTTGACTTTTCTTCACGTAACAGGGAATAAATCTTCTCAGGCCTTTTCCGTTCATGTTATTATAAAAACTAAAATTATTTCCAGACGCCTGCCTTAAAGGGACATGAGGGAGCTTTTGAAGAAAAGTAATAATTGCATGTTCAGTTTATTTAGGTTAATAAGTGATGAAGCATTTTAAATCAAAAACAATGAGGCCACCCATGTATCATTCCATAATCTTGAACAGGCTGTGAGCTGTAAAATGTTCTGCAATTCGGGGTCCGAATTTCCCGCGCTGTTCTACGGATGTGACGTCAACTGACGCTTCTGCGCGTTCTCGGGCTAAAAAAGTAATAATAAATGTATATCCAGTAGGTGGCAGTATTGCACCTTTGTGTAGTGTTGCTAGTCAATGGCGGACTTCCTTATCTAAACCAGTGGTTTTTCTCATAAAACTGGTGTTATTTGGCAGTGTTTATGGAGCTGAAAACCTCTCTGATGGATTATAGGGTTTCACAGAGCTAAAGGTGCTGTTATAGGCGACCGCACAGCAATCTGTCCATGTTTATGGTCTCGGCACTGTAGGCCTCAAATCCCCGACTGTTTCCTGGACCTCAGTCCGCTTACAGTGCATCTAAGGCGGCTCTGCTGCGCACGGACCTCCGGGTGCTACGGAGCTCCACTCCGTGATGTGAATTTGAGAAATCTAGGGTAATATATGCGGCGGGGCGTGATTCTATCACGCTAGATTTCTCAAATTCTCCTCCTGGTGTCCGAGAACACCGGCTGATTAAAGCTTTTAGCAATACAGGCAGCAGTGGAAGCTGGAACATAGCGGCTAGCGAGATTAGCTCTGTTAGATCGGCTCCCTCAGTCTGATCGTGTGTGTGTGTGTGCGTCGCGGGGCATTGTTTTACTATATTTCCTTTTGTATTAATAAAATGTATTTTTATTATGGAATCATGCCTCCGGCTGCCTTTGGTTGAACCCTTATGAACCAGTGAGAAATTTGTGCACGCTCCCGCTAAAGGCTGCAGTTATTCGCAGTGCCAGGCGCAGCGCTCATGAGGTTTGTTTTTCAAAGCTCCCTCACGTCCCTTTAAACCTACTGAATGAATTTCGCGCTGTTGATCTACAAGCGGAAGCCATCTTGTTTCCGGCGGTCCGTCCCCAAAAAATGTCCAGGCGGCATTTTATGTTCCCATAATTTTAAATAAATAAAACTAAATATAAATAATCGATTTTGAACACTTATGAATCAGAATCGATTTGGAGCATTTCAAATCACGACTAATCGATTTTTAATGAATCGGCACACCCCTACTTAATGGGATTAAATAAAAACACTACCCAGTTATTCAGTGAGCAAATTTTTTTGTGGCATTTTTTGCAAGTTTTTTTTTCTTTTATTCAATCTGCAAACATTTTAGCTTCTATGAGCTTTTTGTTTTGCTGTCTGTGTGTTTTATGTTGTAAGATATTAGTTTTTAAAATAATATGTATATTATCTGTTTAAACATGAAGTTTTTAGAGGTATTTCAGCTTTTGACCTTTTAATAAGTCATTCCCTCTTCAGTGTTTATGTTTGTTTAGATGACACAATGTCATACCATTCAGTAGCTTTTTTATTATTTACTAAAAGAAACTTACTCTTCTATCTGATTTGATGTTGCTGGGAATTTCTAACTCAGTGCAGTGGTTTGTGGCTCTAATGTAATGTTTGCACTGAGAACTGTCCAGGGTTTCTTAAAGCGTCAGGGAGTGCATGCGAACCTTGTTTGCATGCCCCAGTTTTCAGGAAATGAGCAGCATTTCTGTCTTGGTTCCCTACCAGTGTTGCAATACCATCTCATAGAGTGCAGCAGCACAGAGCTGGCCCGGAAATGAGCTTTCCCCTATATTTGGAAATTTTGTTAATTTAACAGAAGCACCAGCACATTAATTTTGCAGATTTCTATATTATTTTTTAAAGATGATTTTCCTATCTTTACCTTTTCAGGGTTTTTGCCAAACTACCTCCTCCCTGAGTATGAAGAGGTGGTCAATCGGCCACCGACTCCTCCCCCTCCCTACACTGCCTTAAACGCAAACCCATCTTCAGTGGCTTCTGGTCCCGTGGTTCCCGAGCAGCAGGAGGGACATCGTCCAGCCATCCAGTCCTCGTCTGTTGCTCCTGTCTCTGACGGTTTGTGTTGCAGACCTAGCATGGAAGAACCACAGCCTCCTAACTTTGACTTTAGCCCAAAGCCTGACAATAAACCCTCACAAACGGCACAAGATTCAGGCATGATACTGCTGCCAGATGGACTTGATGTGGAGACGCTCACCAGCCAGGACAAAAAAAGTGGAAATGTGGAGGATTCTTGCAATGACCCTCTGCTGAAGGATTTTAGCTCATCAGAGTGTTGTCCTGAGGATAAAGAACGCCTCCCAAATGGAAGGAGGAGGCGTTTCACAGGGGACTCTGGGATTGAGGTGTGTGTGTGCAGCACACGTGGCAGCAACAGTTGCAGTGGAGCAGGAGGGACAGACCAGGACAGCAAGGAGCTCGAGAGCCTGCTGGGCCGCAGTGTGGATGACGAAGAGGAGGAAGAGACGGGTGACTTCTGTGACAGTTGTGGTCATCAGGCCTCCTTTGGTGTGGAGGAAGAGAGGAGGACTGGGCGTGAGCCGACGGGAACTCCACAGACTCCTCAAAACGTAGTCAGTGGCTCGCTCAGCCCCCCTGTGTGCCTTCTCCTCCACACCATCAGTGAACAGGACGGAGCAGCCCACAGCACCGAGCTGCAGGGCTGAAACGCCATTAACACACCGTATTCACAGTAAGAAGTAGAACACATCACTGCTTTAGTGACTGGGCAGTGTTTTAAAGACTTAGAAAGTTTTTCATGATGCATCATCGTAGATCAACCAGGTGCAGGAGCTGCCAGTGGGATCCCAGCACAAAATGAAAAAAGTCTCCGTTTCAAAGGTTGAGAAAGCCCACAGCGGCCCGGCGGCCTTAACCTGTGTGTTGTGGGTTATTTGAGGGGGGTGCAAACCCTGTAACTGTGTATGGCTATTGAAGCTCCTCCTCCTGTCACACTTGTGATTCTTCAATCGTTCCTCTCATCTAAAAAATAAAAAAGCTACTGACGCAGTGAAGGTCTGAATGCAATGGTTATTCATCAGCTTTGCAAACGTCACCGAGTGAAGTCTGCACGGCTCTTCTCTGCTCAACTACGGAGTGAAACAATGTGCTCAGCAGGAACATTTTTGGATGTGTGCAATGTGGAGTTACCAGTGTTCGTTCACACAAGGTTGAACTGACGAAGAACATTGGAAGCAGACTTTAGGACGCCCTGTTAGACTCATTCTTCTGAAGTGCTTTTTCAGCCATTTTAAACCGCTCTGCCTTCTGATTTTGTTGCTTTGTCAGCCCTTCCAGTGGTGGGGAAGTGTGCATGAATTAACAAAATATAGTGCACTTCCAAATTTATACAAAAGATTATTTTTCAAATCTAACAAACTTTAGATTTTCTCAAAATTTAGCCTTAAGTTGCTTAATATGATTGGTTTCTTATGGTTTTGTTGCAGCCTTCATAAAGAATGGATTTCTGATAAATAACAACGAAGCAGCAGATTTATTTGGTCATTTTTAAACTGAATTTGTTGAATGTTTGTAGTGTGTGTCTACAGAAAAATGCTGAATTTTGATGAACAATGAAAAGCTTTAGTGAAACTAGAAGACTTAAAAACAACACACAGAATACAGGTACCAAATCAAGAATGTTAAGCTTCTGAGAGATTACAGCAGAAACATCAGACCTCAAATGTTTGTTTGTCACATCAACTGATTCTCATCTTCACCAGCTCTTCTATCAAAACATCTACAGTCTGATTTATCAGTACCACCACTATTCTATTCATAAATAATAATGATAATGGTAAACATGTAACAACAGGTGCTTTATGATTTTAGTCAAGTAAAGTAGTATGACGCCAAAAAAATAGTTTTGTTCCCAATTTTCATTTGCACTGTTCAATTATAGAAAATAAGACAGACAAGTTGGTGTTCACTTGTCAAAACCTATTTATGTTACTTACATTATGGATGCTATACATAAACAAGTAAGTTTAAAAAATGGAATCAAAACAATGATCTAATCAATCAAACTGATGAAAAATGCTTTTTCTCTAGTTAGAATATTAGTTATAAAAAATATATTAAATTTCTCAAAAGAATATTTTAAGCAATTTATCAACAAATAATGTATTTAAAAGTACAATTTATAATCTGTTTAAGTAAAACTTTTTAATATTTAAGATAACAAAATGCTTTTTTTCTTGAGAACTTGTCATTTGTTATTGCCTTCAAAAACTAAAAAATCTGATTAAAATCTAACAACTATCCTTACTTATGACATCACTGAAGGTCCTTTGTGATACTTAAACAAATTAAGAAGTTTTGAATAAGAACATTTTGTACTCAATTTTCTAAAATATACTGCCAGTGAGGAGGCTAAAAGTCTTTCCAACTTGCAAATAGATTTTTATAAAACTGTCCTTAATGCATCAGCAAAAATGTGCACAATTATGCAATCTCTGCAAAAGCACAAATGTTTTAACAATTGGTTCAACAAATTTATTGTAGCAGATTTTCCTTGAATGCATCAATCAAACAGTTATTCCCCAGTTTCTCCAACAGAGGTTAAAGTGAAATGTGAACATTCTGAACTTTATGCATCAGAACCTGAACACACTTTAAAGTGCTTTACATGTTAGTGCTTTTTGTGAACTAAAATCAACTTTACTGCACTTATGGTACATGTAGTTTAAAGATGTGCTATTTTTCATATCAGCTGATTGATTTAAAGTGTAGTAAATGTCCAAAAACACAAAACCACTTTATTTTTTCTAATTAATATTCAGTTACATGTTTGTGAACCAAATAGTTGCTTTCATAATTTTTATAAAATCATTAGCTTTATTATTGTGGACAGTTTTTTGTTCCATTATGGGTATTACTATGAGAAAAGATTTACCTGCTTTTGAGTCCTAATCTGAGGTTGTGTGAAGGGTACAATTGACTAACAGTACAAGTTTGTGAGTGATCGGGACAATTTTCCCAAAGACACTTCTTTCTTGCTAAGTGTGTGTGTGTGTGTGTGGTTTGCACATTATTGTTTGAATGTTCTGATCATAAAAGCCATTTATTTGAGAAACAGATGAATGTATGTTCAATAAAAATACTAGATTTAAGCACATTTTTGTCTCTGACTAATTTATTAAAGTGTTGTCATGAGTTAGTGACGGTGTGTCTGTAGAGAAACTAGTTTCACAAAGGCTGTAGGAAAAACATCACAAAATTTCAATCTTTTATTTTACTACTTTACCCTCCATTCTGAAATAAAACCACATACATACAATTACACACGTTTTTAGCATAAGTATATATTCGAATCACTGTAAGATGCTTCCAGCTAAAAATACAGGGTGATTAAACTAATAAAATAAGCAGTATTTTAGTGCTTTAAAGAAAATTCCTTTAAAACATTATTGAGGACTGTTTTATTCTACAATATTTCTTTATTTTTGTTTTTGGAAGAACTTATACAGACACAAGAAAAGTACTTGACATGTACTTTATAGTAGTGTTCCATTTAGAGTTAAATTATTTTGAAATGATTTTTTCTACACATTGACATTACATATGTAGTTACTATATTCTAAAACCATACACAAAAATAAATGGTTTTATTTTATTTTACACCATCAAAATAACTTCAGAAATTTAAGAACAAAAGTTAAATATTTTTTAAATATTTTATTTTTTATACTTCTTTCCTTAATTTTAAAATTGCATTTTATATTGAGTTAGGATTAGTGAGTGTACACAGCTGAATACTCAGATTTAAATTCAGGTTGTAAAACTACAAAAATCAGCTTGGATGAATATTTGTGTCCTATTTTAAACCGTGTTTTAAGGTATCCCAGCGTTTGGACTTTTATTTCAGGAGACGAAGAAGAAGATGCGCCGCCGCCGCCGCTGAACAGGAAGTGGACCCTTCGGGTAACAGAGGTCCACAGATTTTCTATCCTCGGGTTTTAAACCTTTTAAACGTCATGACGGATCAGAACACGAGGTAAGAACTGCTTATTCCTCATATGAAGGCTCGTTTTAAAGAAACGTTAAATAATCTTCGCTTGTGTGTTTTCTAAACATGATAACATTTCAAAATAATGTTTGGAAATGTATAACTGTCTTAAGAAACATCTGCCGCTGTTAACGAAAATCCACGAAGTTCGCCTGTACCAACCAACATCAAGTTTGTAACTTTGAAATGAAATAATACAATAGTTCTTCTTTTTTTAAGTTGCTGTGAAAGCCGTTTCTGTGATAGCAGCGTTCACGTGGACGTCAAGGTAATGTCACGTACTTTTCTGTGGGGTCCGCCCCATTTACCTGCCACAGTGTACTGGTCTGCACACCATCAGGTTTGGTCCAATCAGCTCCTCAGGAACCGCTGTTCTACATGTTTTAGTTGTTTTGCTGAACTGATTACCTCTGCAGCTGGTCCTCATGTTTACTGCAGCTCACCCACTTCAGATCAGGTGTGTGGAGCAGGAAAGCATCTACAACATGCAGGATAGTGACCCTCAAGGACCAGGGCTGGACCACAGTGGTCACTCAACTCATACCCATGTAACCCTCGCACTGTCATTGTTTTGGGGTCCAATGTTTTTCTAGTTATTTGGAGTCAATTTGACCCCCCCCCCAAAAAAAAAAAAAAAACACAGCAACAAGGGTTGAGTTTTTTGTAGCGTTTGCAGCAATATATGAAAGTAAAATATGGCAATAGGAATTATTTTCAATGTCATTCGACTTCTGGAAATCATTTCAAGAACTCCAATTTTGTGCTCCAGGACCCCAATTTTGGGAACCACAGAGCTAACATTTAGACCAGTGGTTGCCGAAGTTGGTGTTAGGACCCTTCTCTTCATTAAAGTGTCCTGGTTTTGTTGTTGTTGTTGATTATGTTTGGTTTTTGTATGCTGAGGTTTTTCTGTTGAATCAGGATTATTATGGAAAGACCCTAAAGAAGACCTCAGACCTAAAGAGTAATGCCTGCACTACACCAGCCCAACCAATCCCAGCCTTTATTTGTGATGCTCTGAAGAAAGTTCATCCTGAAGTTTCAGCCAGGTCAACGTCACATTTATCTATTTTCATTCCCATAGTAAAAAGCTCTGACAGTGATGTGTTTCTTTCCCCTGTAGGTACTATGGCTGTGGTCTGGTTGTGCCTGAGTGCTTGGAGGGCTGCAGGATACTGGACCTGGGCAGTGGATGTGGGAGAGACTGCTATATGTTGAGTCTTTTAGTGGGGGTAAAGGGTCATGTCACTGGCATTGACATGACAGAGAGCCAGGTAGTGAGCAACAACAGCATCATAATGTTCACAATGTCTTAGATCTTGTCCACGCAGTAACACAGTTTTACCTAAACAATACTTTTTATTTGGGGTGGCGTGTAGCTCAGTAAATTGTCCTTAGGTGCGAGTGGGTGTGTGGTTGTTTGTCTCGTTCGTCTCTGTGTGGCCCTGCGATGGACTGGCGACCTGTCCAGGGTGTCCCCCGCCTCTCGCCCCTTGACCGCTGGAGATAGGCACCGGCTGCCCCGCGACCCTCTGTGGAGGATTACGTAAGCGGCTACAGAAAATGGATGGATGGATGTAGCTCAGTACGTAGAGTGGCCATCTGGCAACCGGAGGGTTGCCGGCTCAATCCCAGCTCCAGCTGGGTTACTTTGTCGTTGTGTTCTTGGAGACATTTCACCCACCTTGCCCACTGGTGGCGGTCAGAGAGACCTGGCGGGTGCCAGTGCATGGCATCCCCGCCTCTGTCAGTGTTCCCCAGGACAGCAGTGACTATAATGTAGCTTATCACCATCAGTGTGTGAATGTGTGTGTGAATGGTGAATGACTGATGTGTTGTACAGCGCTTTGGGGACTGTAGAACTCTAGAAAGTGCTCTATAAATACAGGACATTTATTTACCATTTATTATTTCAAAAAATATGTAAACATGCCATTGTTTCTAGAAATATCATCATCCACACAAAAACACCAAAAACGATCTTAACCTGGCCTGTATGTGGTGCTGTAACTCAGCAATGAAAAAGCACCTATAACAGGAAATGGGGTAGAAAGAATGTTTGTATTTATATCAAAATTCAACAGCTGAAGATTCTACTCCTTTAAACATTCTGGTCAAATCCAACCAAACATTTTAGCGTAACGTTAAGGTTTTATGTGCACTCATCATGAAGGGAATTCAGACATATTTCATCTCTTCTAGATTGAAGTGGCCAGACACTATATGGACTTTCACATGAAAGAGTTTGGCTACAAGAAGCCAAATGTCAGTTTTGTCCAGGGTTACATTGAGGCCTTGACTGAGGCGGGCCTGGAGAAGGACTCGTTTGATATAATTATGTAAGATGTCGGTCTTATTACCGGTACTCTTTATTTGATCAGTTTTAGTTTTAATCATTGACCCTGTTTATATTTATTTTCCATCTCGTAGTTCCAACTGTGTGGTGAACCTCTCTCCAGACAAGAAGCGGCTTCTGGCTGAAGCTTACAGTGTGCTCAAGGTTAGCTGCTTTTGCTTTTAACATAAAATCATAGCTCATAAAGGTGTCAGTGCAGTGTCTGTTGTTCACAAACATTGTTTTACTCATTAGGAAGGTGGTGAGCTGTACTTCAGTGATGTATACTGCAGTGGAAGACTAACAGAGGAAATTAGAAATCACAAAGTGCTGTGGGGTGGGTAGGATTAATATCCTGCTGCTGTAAAATTACTTGTAAATATCTGCATGACGCTCAGATTTTAAAAAAATGTATTTAACAAAATATTTGTGGCAAATTTGTGAAAGATGAAAAATTAGCAACACATTTCTGGTATTTTTTGCCATTTTTTTTCCACAACAGTGAAACATCTGATCTCCCTTTGATGTTTGTTTTTTTTGTGGAAAGTCAACTCTTAGTCGATTTTATTTGAAACTGCCTGCCATTAACACCAACTGTCAGGAGGTTTATGTTTGCTATTTCACACGTTGGACTCTGGACTTTGCAGCTTTTACACATGAACTGTATGACACAAGGAAAGATTATCCAGGTCATAAACATTCTCACTAATCAGAAATACTTTTCTGCTCTGAAGAAGTGAAACAAATCTTAAAGAAGTTTTCTTCAAAGTGAGTCAACGGACACTAAACCACGTGTAGAAATGAGCAATACCAGTAGGCATGAATATGTTAACTTGGAAAGCTAACCAGTTTAAATCTTTAGGGTTAGTTTTGTGTTGGTGTTGAAGCTCAAATCCATTCCCTGTTTGTCTCTTCTGGTTGCAAAAATCCAATTTGTTGTCCTTTGCTCTTTACTCTGCTGACTGTTCTGCTAAATTCAGCACAAATCAACTCATTAAATTAGCTAACGACTCCACAGTGGTGAGACTCACCAGTAATGATGGTGAAACACCCTAAAGAGCTCAGATGTACAGTGTAATATCTGATGCAAATGATTGGTACGTTTGTGTTTTAACACAAAAACTCTATAAAAAGAGCTGGACTCGTACATCCTTTGGTTTTATGCAAATTTTTATAGTGTAGATGTTTTTTTTATTTTGTTGTGTTTGAACATATTGTCAGTTTTTCTTCCTGTCATAAAAAGTTATAAAAATTCTATAAACATTCAACTTTCTAGTTAAAATCCAGTGTTTCTTTAGTTTTTGCTTAATATCTGCCAAGTTTGCCACAGATCTACCAGCTGTTTGCCTCTCACCAAGTTTGGAAATTACGGTAATATTTGACATTGGTGAGAGAAATCTAAAACATTTGTTGGATTATCTGTGCAGGTGAGTGTCTCGGCGGAGCGTTCTGGTGGAAGGATCTGCTGCAGCTAGCTGACGAAGTGGGCTTCAGCGTACCCAGACTGGTTACAGCCAGTGTCGTCACTGTTGGCAACAAAGAACTGCAGGACATTCTGGGTTTGAAACATTTTTCCTAGCAATTTATTCTGGGTTTTGTTCAATAAAACGTAATAAACATGTATCTTAGAATTTAAATTCAATTTATGTAAACTTTTCTTGAATGATTTGTTATTTCCTGCAAAACCTAAAGGCTACAATTCTTCACATCCATAGTCACTCTATTGGCATTTGATTGGTGGCAGGATGTGACATCATTAGCTTAATTAATACCGGTAAATAAGAATGGTTGAAGTTATTCCTTACAGCAGTAGTAGGAGGTATTTAAAATGATGTAATTAAAGGTATTAAATATTTTAAACTTAGATTTTAGTTGTGTTTGATTACATGGCAAATATTTGTGTCATTTTAAAATTATTATCCCAGTTTTATAACCAATAAATTGATTTAATTTTATAATTTTTAGCTTTGTTTTCCACTGTAATGTTCTATGATTGAGTTTATTTACTATGACTGACTGAGAAAAGTACAATTATTCTATTGTATTTTAAATATGGCTTAAATAACAAAGTTACTGTAAAACTTCTGTAAAGGCTAAAATGGACTTATTTTATGCTGCAGAGCATTAGTATCAAACTGACAAATCATTACATCATCAACACAGGTGACTTCAAGTTTGTTTCTGCCACTTACCGCCTGTTCAAAGTCCCTAAAGGCATCACTGAGACCTGTCAGGTCATTTATAACGGAGGCATCGCCGGGGCAGAGGACAGCTTACGGTTTGACTGTCGGTACACCTTTAAGGTCGGTGTGTCTCACGTGATGAAGGAAACTAAAATGTGTGCGAATAATGTGAAACATGGATGTGTCTCACAGGCTAATGAAGTGGTGGAGGTGGATGGAGAAGTAGCTAGCATCTTGAAGTGTTCCAGATTTGAAGCAGACTTCACTTTTCAGCCACCGGGAGGCTCCTGTGAGCCCTGTCATGTTCAACCTAAGGTCAGTATTGGATTTAAATTCCTGGATGAGGAAAAGGTCTAATTTATTTATTTATTTGAATCATTAAAGGTCGGTGTGTTTCTGGTCTCAATTAGAAGCGTCTGACACACCCAGGGTCCCTCGGTGCTCATAGCCACAGCTACACATGTGTGCACTAGGGCTCACGCTGCGCCCTCTCCCACTCACTTACCCACTGAAACATGCACACACATCCACACGCAGAAGGTCAAGCAGCTGTCTTGGAGTCATAACCGCAGAGTGGAGTCATGCTGGGGAACCTTGAACAGGAAGGAATGTTCTCTTCTCAGCTAACAGAATGGCATCTTATCAGCTCTTATGGCCAGTGGATGCACACATTTATCAATACCATTAGGTTTTTCTTAATGAGTCTCCTAATTCATTCATAGCAAATGATAATTACAATCACAGTTAGGAGAAATGTAAGGATTTATTGAAACGTCTCTTAGTTTGACCTTTGGACTCTTCCAGCCCTCTGAGGTGAAATGAGGTCAAGTAAGAAACTTTTGGTCTTGCTCCTAAAAGCTGCTGTTAAATGTTAATTTAACTAATAACCATTATCTGAGAAAAGTGCTACAGAGTCATACAGCAGGAGTACACGCTATCCATCCACTGATAAGTGTGTATTCTGCCTTCACACACACTGCCTTATTGACTACCTCGAGCTCTGACTTTTTAAACATTTCCACAGTCCTGCCAGTGGTCCTGCATGAGTCATGAGAAATCAAACCTCTAAATGGATGTTGGTTTGTGTTCTACATTCATAATGTTGTCTTCCTTTTTGAATTATTGATACAGGCTGACATCGTGGATCCTTTTGAGCTGGCCGTTGAGCTGGGCAGCCAGGGCCTCAGTGCAGCCACAGGGGGATGCTGCAGCACAAAATCTGCTGACTGCTGCAGATGATGATGTGATGGGAACAGCACAATACAAGCCCAACATCACACACTGTGTGTGCAAGATAATAGGAGTTCAGTTGAATGCAATGTAAGGACGTTATCTTGTCTTGGTGTTTCAGAAAGTCAGATGAGTCTGATGATTATAGGTTTGATTGATTTTAGTTACCCAGTTCATCTGTTTTAATATGAAGAAAATGAGACATTCTGAAGATGAGACACTACAGGTTAATAGCATTCAAGTTTAAACCAGTAGTGAATATTTTAGTTGATTATACACATTTGGATAACGGTTTCTTTAATTACAAGTTTTCAGAGTTTTAGAAATTAAAGTAATACATGATTCATGGCATTATTTGAGCTTTTTTTTGTGGCTCACTTTATTACATTATTAGTTTGCAAATATAAATAATACATTTGCTGCAAAATCCAAATATTTAATGAGAAAAAACTGGAAGATGATCAATAATGGAAACCCCTTGAGTTTTATCTATGAAAGGTATCTATGACAGGGACATTCAAGCTTTTGATTTTATAGAAGAAAACTAATGTTGCCTCTTCCCTTTGTCTTAAAAATGATGCAAAAAGTGTTAACATCTGTGTAATTCTTCATACTGAAAAGTTCTGCAATAAGAGAATTTGTGAATATACAGGGAGTGCAGAATTATTAGGCAAATGAGTATTTTGACCACATCATCCTCTTTATGCATGTTGTCTTACTCCAAGCTGTATAGGCTCAAAGCCTACTACCAATTAAGCATATCAGGTGATGTGCATCTCTGTAATGAGAAGGGGTGTGGTCTAATGACATCAACACCCTATATCAGGTGTGCATAATTATTAGGCAACTTAACAAAAACAAATTTATACCCATTTCAATTATTTATTTTTACCAGTGAAACCAATGTAACATCTCCACATTCAGAAATCTACATTTCTGACATTCAAAAACAAAACAAAAACAAATCAGTGACCAATATAGCCACCTTTCTTTGCAAGGACACTCAAAAGCCTGCCATCCATGGATTATGTCAGTGTTTTGATCTGTTCACCATCAACATTGCGTGCAGCAGCAACCACAGCCTCCCAGACACTGTTCAGAGAGGTGTACTGGTTTCCCTCTTTGTAAATCTCACATTTGATGATGGACCACAGGTTCTCAATGGGGTTCAGATCAGGTGAACAAGGAGGCCATGTCATGTTTTCCTTCTTTTATACCCTTTCTCGTCGGCCACACTGTGGAGTACTTGGACGCGTGTGATGGAGCATTGTCCTGCATGAAAATCATGTTTTACTTGAAGGATGCAGACTTCTTCCTGTACCACTGCTTGAAGAAGGTGTCTTCCAGAAACTGGCAGTAGGACTGGGAGTTGAGCTCGACTCCATCCTCAACCCAAAAAGGCCCCACAAGCTCATCTTTGATGATACCAGCACAAACGAGTACTCCACCTCCACCTTGCTGGCGTCTGAGTCGGACTGGAGCTCTCTGCCCTTTACCAATCCAGCCACGGGCCCATCCATCTGGCCCATCAAGACTCACTCTCACTTCATCAGTCCATAAAACCTTAGAAAAATCAGTCTTGAGATATTTCTTGGCCCAGTCCTGACGTTTCAGCTTGTGTGTCTTGTTCAGTGGTGGTCGTCTTTCAGCCTTTCTTACGTTGGCCATGTCTCTGAGTATTGCACACCTTGTGCTTTTGGGCACTCCAGTGATGTTGCAGCTCTGAAATATGGCCAAACTGGTGGCAAGTGGCATCTTGGCAGCTGCACGCTTGACTCTTCTCAGTTCATGGGCAGTTATTTTGCTCCGTGGTTTTTCCACACGCTTCTTGCGACCCTGTTGACTATTTTGAATGAAACGCTTGATTGTTCGATGATCACGCTTCAGAAGCTTTGCAATTTTAAGTGTACTGCATCCCTCTGCAAGATATCTCACTATTTTTGACTTTTCTGAGCCTGTCAAGTCCTTCTTTTGACCCATTTTGCCAAAGGAAAGGAAGTTGCCTAATAATTATGCACACCTGATATAGGGTGTTGATGTCATTAGACCACACCCCTTCTCATTACAGAGATGCACATCACCTGATATGCTTAATTGGTAGTAGGCTTTCGAGCCGATACAGCTTGGAGTAAGACAACATGCATAAAGAGGATGATGTGGTCAAAATACTCATTTGCCTAATAATTCTGCACTCCCTGTATAAAATCTGCTTATGGTGTCTTATGTGATCTGTTATCTCTGTTTAGGATGATAAAGTGTATTTTCTAACAACATATTTTGTTTTCTTTCTTTTAACTTTGCATTTGGTGGTTTCTTTACATCAGTAGTTCTCAGTTGGTCTGGTTTTGAGTCCCATACTCCCTTAGTGACAAGCAGTGACACAAATTTATTCAAGACATTCAAATTCTCAAAGGTTTTTAAAGAAATTATGGAGCGGTTTGAACCTGAGCATTAAAGTTTGAAATATTCCTCTTTACCTTCAATCAGCTGCATTTAATTACAATCAAAATTCTTCACTTTATTAAATACATACTTTTTAACAAAATGAACAAACATGAAATAATCTAAATACTCAGAAATAGATTTTTAAAACACTAAATATGTAGCTTTAGGTAAGAACTCATTATACTGTATATATCTATGACTGTTTCAACTTTTCATTCATGAGGCCAACATAAAACATTTTAATAACAGACATTTTAAAGGCTCGGTGTTTTCAGGCAAAATACACGAGATACAATGTCAAATAGATGACGCGCCCTTATTTTCTTAACATTTTCCACCCAGGCAAAGAGAATCACTACATCAATATGGTATTAATTTATTGTAAACTTAATGTAACAAACATAAAAAAATAAACATTTTCAAGAGTTCCAACACTGGTTCAGTGTGTGGAGATAAGCCTGAAGAAACCAATACATATTTTCTCTTGCATATAGATGTCCCCATAGTTTTTGATGTAATCTATGAACTTTATTCACTGTTCAAATCTGTGACTAGATTTCTTAAACATTGTTTAAGACTTCATTTTTGAGCCACCTGTCTGAATAGAGGTAAAGAACGTGCTTAAAATCAGTATATTAAACAGTCTACAGGTAAATTATATGTTTTGTAAGAAGCTGTTTACTGTGTGCTCGGTTTCTTTTATCTGACTGTTTACAGCGTGTATAATAGGGTTTAAAAAGTCACGGGTAGAGTTCCATTTGCCTCTTAACATGAGGTGCACTTGTTTTGGAATTTGATTCGCCAAGGAGGCTGCGGACGCCCCGCCCCCTGGCTATCCGCCGCTCCTGATTGGTCACCGCCGTCGCCTGTCTCGGGGACATCCAGGGAGGCACGAGTTGGCCCGTAAGCCTGAGCTCGCGAGCCCTCAGTGTCGGACACGTAGTGGGAAAGAGCGGGTCCCGATGCACAAGTCACGGCAGCCCTGGGCGGAGATGAAGGCGGACTCCGACTGGCTCTGATTTTTAAAAGCCCTTTTCATTCAGGAGGTCGGTTGCCAAAGGTAATCAATATGGCAGATCCGTTATCCCAGGCACCCACCGCTGCAAAAATGGCGTCACTTAACCGGGTCCGAGCTTTGGCGATGATTTTCTTAACTGTCACTGGCTGCTGTGTCGCCCCGACGAGTGGCAAGGAAGGGTCCGAGGAGACCGTCATCATTGGGCTCCGACTGGAGGACACGGACGACATTTCCTTCATGGATAAGGGCTACCTGCGGGTGAGTGAGCGGTCCCGAGTCAGATTAAGGGTTTACGGGCAGAACATCAACAACGAGACCTGGTCCAAAATAGCTTTTACGGAACACGAGCGGAGCCGGCCGGTGGGGAGCTTTGATAACGAGAGCCAGGAGGACTCTTCTGGCTCGCATCCCTGCGGAATTAGAACTTCGGATATAATTATATTACCCAACATCATCTTAAGTCGGAAAACCTCCGGAATAGTAGAAATTGAGGTCAAACCTCTGCGAAAGACTGAGAGGAGTAAAGCGTATTATCTCTGCATCGCCACCTCGACGCCGGCGGCGGCCGGGACGCACGACCCGTGGACGGAGAACACCTGGATCTACCACGATGGAGACGACACCAAAGTGATAGTGGTGGAGGAGAAAAAGTTCCTGCTGCCCTTTTGGCTCCAGGTGATTTTCATCTCCATGTTGCTTTGCCTGTCCGGCATGTTCAGCGGCTTGAACCTGGGGCTCATGGCTCTGGACCCCATGGAGCTCCAGATCGTGCAGAACTGCGGCACGGAGCGGGAGAAGAATTACGCCAAAAAGATCGAGCCGGTCAGGAGCCAGGGGAACTACCTGCTGTGCTCGCTGCTGCTCGGGAACGTGCTGGTGAACACCACGCTGACCATCCTGCTGGATGACATCGCCGGTTCCGGTCTGATCGCCGTGGTCATGTCCACTATTGGGATTGTGATTTTCGGGGAGATCGTGCCACAAGCCATCTGCTCCAGACACGGCCTCGCAGTCGGCGCCAACACCATCTTCCTCACCAAGTTCTTCATGCTGCTCACCTTCCCCGCCTCTTACCCGGTGAGCAAGCTGCTGGACTACCTGCTCGGACAGGAGATCGGAACCGTGTACAACCGGGAGAAGCTCCTGGAGATGCTGCGCGTAACGGACCCCTACAACGACCTGGTGAAGGAGGAGCTGAACATCATCCAGGGCGCGCTGGAGCTCCGGACTAAGACCGTGGAGGACGTGATGACGCCGCTGAGAGATTGTTTTATGATCCCGGGGGACGCCACCCTGGACTTCAACAGCATGTCAGAGATCATGAAGAGCGGCTACACGCGCATCCCGGTGTACGAGGGCGAGAGGTCCAATATAGTGGATCTGCTGTTTGTTAAGGACCTGGCCTTCGTTGACCCGGATGATTGCACGCCGCTCAAAACCATCACAAAGTTTTACAGCCACCCGCTGCATTTTGTATTTAATGACACCAAGCTGGACGCGATGCTGGAGGAGTTTAAAAAAGGTGAGGCAGACACGTCGCCCTGTATCATGTCTTGAGCTATGTAATCATTTATGACACCAGCTGACCTGTCAGCTGCTCCTGATTCTCAGGAGTAAGAAGAGCTGAAGGTATGTTTGCTCCCTCAGGCTGCTGGATGACAGTTCACCTGTTCCAGCCTCTGGTGTGAGGCCAGCAGCTTCCTGTAACATGTGCTAAGAGGTGTTCTTATCATTCTCCATCACTTCCCTTCTGCGTTAATGTTCACACTCTCCCACTCTCCTCCTGCTTTCCACCCTCACTTCCACTGATCCCTCCCTTTCATCTCTCCTCTCTCTCAGATTTGTAAGCATTAGGACATGTGGGAATGGTGCAACAGCAGTGCTGAGGTTATCAGGTGGGGGCATCTCGTTTGAGAACCTGCTTAAATCTGCCTCTCTTGTGCTTGCATCTGAGTGATGGTGGCGATAACTCCTGGAATGCAGTTGTGTGGATAATGAATAACAGCCTCTAACACCCATCAGCCCATGAGTGTGTTTGGTTTGAGAACGAGGTCCACCTCACGCATGGTTTTTCTGATGTTTTGCATCCCCTCGCCCTGTGATCCCCGGTGGGGTTTGGAGTAAGTCTGTTTTCTTTACAGCCACATATACATCAGCCCATGCCCAGCTGTCAGCAGCTGATTTATCAAACTGTCGAAAAGGGAAAGATCGATGCCCTGCATGCTCATTAGAATAATCACTTTGCTTTAAGAGGATTAATCAGGAGGTAAAACAGAACAAATCATTCAGCTCCATTACCAGAAATTAGGTGAAGTTCTCCGTGCCAAATTAGCATTGCATAACATACTATTTGTTTTCATCCCAGCTGACTACAGACGTGCCCTTTAATTCTGAGTAAACAAAGGACTGTTCCACTGTTCTATGGTCAGATTACTACCACTGCTGACTCCAGCCTTTAATCACTGCATATGTTCAACATCTGATAGTTTAGATCCATAATGTCCACATTTTTTCCACAAAGTCCAAAATCTTCTAGTTGACAGAACTTACAGGCCACAAAATGTTTGTTTTTAAATTTTAAAATACAAAAATCATTTCATTGTGAATTCTTTTATATGTTTACCTGCGTGACAAAAGAACAAAGTAAAAGGACTTTTGTAGAAAAATGATCTTTGTCGTTGTCAAAGTAAAAGAAAATAGTGGAATTGGTTCCAGTGTTTCCATATATGCTATTCATCAACTCTTTGTAAGCTAATGCAGTGTTGTTTACACGGCAGTATTTGACCAATTAAATGTAGCCCTTCACATATGTGGCCAATCAGATGGGTCCGTTGACACTGTCATTGCACATCACAAGTTTTCAGAATATCCTGCAGCCCTAATATGAGTCACACTTTCTTCAGTAATTATTGCTGTATGTCATTAGATTTATGAATAGTGCACACAAGTCTGCTTTAGTCAGAATTTGTCGTGCTATCAAATTAAAAACAAAAGCAGAAAACCTGGTTAATAATGGACAAATACTGTGTATTGTACTTAAAGTTTTTTGTTTTAAGAAGATTTTTGTCTGTAGATTTGCGTGCACCTGTGAGGGAGTGTAATCAGTGAAGTCGACACATACAAAATAAATAATTTAGCTCTAAAGGAGATTTTTCATGGATAGCACAAAGTTGTTTTTCCTTAGAACCTCATACACCTATTAGTTTGTTACTGCACATCTGTATTATTGCACATTTGTACTGCAGAGTGTCAGTATTTAACAAGACAGCATCTGTTCTAGCCGCCATGTTGACTGGGTCCAGTTTGTCCTTTAGTGCCTGAAGTTGATCTTGTTGGAGTTGAGTTGAATCAGGATGCTTTTCATCACCTTCAGGTTTAAAGAGTTTAATCACAAGAGGTTCAGTATTACTTTCATATATCAGGCTGCTGGCTCTTTGGGCTCCATGTGGTTGTCATATTTGGCAGACAGTGATTTATTAGAATCCTTGGTGATATTATGGTATCAATAATTTTGGATTTTTTTATGCAGATATACATGAAAGGCTGTGAGTTTTCTTGATTGATTTTTTCCACAGAAATAAAAGTCAATTAAAAGAAAGTAAAACAAATGAAACTAAAACATACTTGTCTTATTATTTGTTGCAGAAAAGTTTGTAATTTTACATATAAATGTTTGCAAACCTTTGCATTGTGATCTTCTGCAATGACAATCACTTTTACCTAAGTTTTAAAATGTCAGTGATGCTGATTCATCCTGCACATCAATTCGGAAACATTCTAGTCCCACCTGT
Organism: Callopanchax toddi; assembly: GCA_006937965.1. NCBI lineage: Eukaryota > Metazoa > Chordata > Actinopteri > Cyprinodontiformes > Nothobranchiidae > Callopanchax > Callopanchax toddi. The sequence goes on from SSNR01000075.1 coordinate 796,394, forward strand.
CTGCACAGAACAATTTAAACTAACTTTGTCTCATCCAGCTGCAAAGCGATTTCTTCCACTCATAAACATTGTCGAGTGTCAGAATCATTTCTCATCGGAGTCCCTTTTCAAGGTCAAAATGATTTTTAAAAACGTTGGAACTGAACTGGAGATTTCCTGATGTTTTTCTAGTGGAATGAACATCTCTGTGCAGCATTTTTATTTTCAGTGAACTCTGAAATGAATGAGTTTTTTGAACGTAGCACGACTCAGTCTGGTGACAGTAAACAGCGTTCTGTTCTGCTCCTGTAGAATTAGAGACACTTTAGACTAGTGAGTCGTCAGACTGTTGCTCAGACATCAGTGTTCTATAGTTGCGGTGACTCAGTGTTGATAAAACGTGTGACTTTCACTCAAACTTTAAACATCAGCAGCAGCAGAGCTGAGGTGTCTCTTATCCATCGCTACAGCTAAAGTCTAGCTGGACACCCAGTTCTTTGTGGGCGTGCTCCAGTGATGAAGTCCAGCAACTTCAGCTACTTCTAACTTTCACTCTGACTGATTATTGTGCATTTAGCTGTAACTGAAATCACAAGAATCTTTAAATTACAACAATAATGGCGATATTTAAATTGATCCTTTATTCATACCTTCCAGGGAAATTGTTTCTTTGCTTTTGACCCATCATCATGTTGGAGGAGCAGAAAGCTGCCAGTGTGGATGGCGCCTGAGAGGCAATTGAGGGTTGGGTATCTCGCCCAGAGACACCTGGACATGAGTGGAGGGTTTGAACCCTGGCTTCCTGCTCAGTGTGCAGCTTCTCTTCCCCTGTCAACCCATTGTACTGTATGTAAAGAAGAGTTTTGTCAGGTGATTGAATACTTTTTATAAAGTGGTGTCTTACAGCAGAACATGAACCTCACAGTCCTTTGAAAGTGACCACATTTAGACTCTTGAGCTTGGTCTCAGTCAGACAGCAGACTGCAGAAACTGATGATGATTAAAGCCGCATTCTGGAGGATTTCATCAAGAGAGCAGTTTTTGAATCTAGCGTCTAAAGGCTCCTCCTCAAAACATCTCGACACACGCGTGTCTGATCGCGTGTGCGCGCGTGCACGCGGCGCATATACGCTGCGGGCATGAACTGTACAGCTCAGTGTGTAGGGTTTAATCACTCACAGTTCACAATCTTATTCCAACAATACTACGAGGGTCTGATGAGCCCTCTCTGTCCCTGCTGCTTCTGATATTAGCTCTGTTAGCAGAGAGCTGCTGCTGGACTCTGAAGCTGAACTTGACTCGGCCCTGGATGAACTTTCTGACCAAAATAAACGCGCCATCCTGTCAAGCCTTGCCATTCTGTGAGGTGAAAGGTTTAAAAATAAAAATAAATCCATATTTAACTGGAGAATGGGTAGGTTTTTAGTATAAATGAGCTGTGAGGCTGAGACGCAAACAGAGAAACCCACGGAGCGTCCTGTACGACAGCGCCCCCTACTGGTACAGGTTTGGTCGATGCGCGTGCATGTTGAGAGAATGCAGACATTTGAATTTCATTGGCTAAAAAATGTTGGCGGCAAGAAATAATGGAAAGGGGTCTCTAGGAGGAAGGAGGGTCTTCATCAGAATGACAGATGTTGTGGAACTCAACCCATAGATCATAGTTTAGACCTGAAATATCATTTAGAACATTTAGAAAACTTTGATACAGAGAAAAATGCTCCAGAGAGCTGCTTTAATAAATAATAAATGTGCCACGTAACCCAACAAAGATTTCAATCTCATCATTTCCATGAAGGAAAGCATATCACCTTCTGCCTTTTGTGACAGTTTTAAAATGAGCTCGTTTTATGCTCCTGATCTCTTGTTCTATTCCAAAAACTTTCCAGAGTGTTTGAATGACTCTCAGCTACTGACACATCAAATATTATCTTAATATCTGTAGAACTGACTGATTTATTGCTATTTTTGTGTTTGTTGATGTTGATTAGCCGCTTTGAATAGGGTTGACTCAAAAACTCCATCAGCTGTAGACGCTCATCTAATAAGGATTTTCCTAGAATTTCATTCAAATCCATCCCTTGGTTCATGATGTATTTTGCTAAAATAAAAAAACATACAGACATCACCTGCCTTTCACTAGTTTAACTGAAGTGCGTTCGAATTGGTGAACTATAAATATAAAAGATTTCAGTTTGAATCTGTGGGTACTGAAGTGTGAACCTGCAGCAGTGATGATGAGCATGAGCAGTTCAAAAATCCACTTTCTTTACGCCCTGATGTTCTCCTTCAAACATGATGTGAAGATCAGACTTTTGTTCATTTATCCCTTCAAAATAAAACAATCTTATTTTGTCTAAAAAGGTTTTAGACTGCAACCAACGGATTCGTCCTCCTGATGCGGGTGCTGAAAACACAATTCTGTGCTCGGCTTGTCCATCCTTGGCTCCTGTAGACACAGTGTAGTTGTACCAGTATACAACCTCCTTTGCTTAATATGCCTTCTCAAGTTGGTGTTTTATTCATTGAATTTGTGTTTTTTGTCAGATGTTCTGATATTTCCAGCACACTTACAGTGAGTCACTTGGTTGAGCTCTGGTGTTTAGTGGCTGAGGCAGAGTGTTCCTGTGGCTGGCTGTGCACCAGAGGGGACTGCCTTCAGCGCCTCATGGAAGTCATAAGCAACTGTTGTAGGGAGGGCGGCAGGGTCAGAGTTTCCAGTCAATCTGGCTCTGTTCACAGCACACTCTCAGTTCAAAGTGCTTTGTATTCTAAGTCATTGTTAATTAATTTGACGCCACTTGCCGAGCTGCATAATTGTCCCGAGACTGTTACAAAAATAACAGAAAATACACGTTTCATGTATTAAATATTGTGCTGGTGCAGGTTAGTGTTTGCATTAGGCTTTTTGAAGAGATGGTTTCATTTGACAGGTGTGCTTTTGTTGGATATGATTCATTTAAGGATCTGCACGGCATCAAAAATTATTTATTCTCAAAAGAAATACTTTAATACCCTCATGTTTTATCATTGCTTATTGGTGCCGACCCAAACCTGCACCTTAAAAGGTCAGGGGTTGCACTCCGATTCATGCAGGGACCTTTTAATGCAGGCAGACACCCTTTGTGGAAACTTGTGGCCCCTACATTAATTGCTCTCTGTCTCTGACTGCAACAATTACTGTCATGCAGGAGTTGTTTGTCGGGCTGCAGGTTTACCGGTTAATGAGTGGGTCAGTGCGTGACTTTTGGGACCAAACCAAGTAGCTGAGTCAAAAAGGGAAAAAAAAGAAACAAACAAGAATTTGGCTGCCCTCCTGACGTCGACTTACATGCGATATTCCTGAAAGTCAAAGTTACTCAATCTCTTCCCGGCCTTGTGAGTCTTAACTTGTGCAAACTGCGCACATTGTTTGAGTTAATCCGCCGCCTGCCAGTGATAAATGTTTCATATATATTCATGCTATGTTGTATTCAATCATTGCTTTGTACCCTGGGGTAGATATTTAATTTTCCACAGTTTCAGAGTGAGGTCTCTGGGGTAAAAAAGCCTGCTTGAGGCTTGGCACGTCTTGAACTACTTCCCTGATTGCTGCAATATAGGCCAATCTATGCTTAATTCAGATTCAGCAGCCTTCACGGCCTCTACGTGCAGTACTTTGTCTTAAAGTGAAATCTTTTTTTTGTCTTTCGATCCTGTTGTAGAGCTGACAGGAGTTTTGTTTTGGTTTTATTTTCTAGGTGTGTCACAGTGAACGTCTAGAAAGCATGTTGTCCGTGTTTGCTCTGTAACTCTTAGTGCTGGGATTAAATAGCACGATGTTGGTAAGAACACTTAATGTTTCCTGATGAGGGACTCCCCTTTGAACTCAGCAAGACTTCTTCAGCCAGCCGCTCACTTTCTCAGAACTAATTACACTGAATCAAAAGGTTTGTGCGTTTCAGTATAGCTGGGGTTAGAGGGGATGTCGCAGTAGGAGATTTTCCCCAGTTGGAATTTAATTTTCTTTTAAAAGTCACTTGTAGGTTGATAGTACCTGGTTGGTTTAAGGCTCACATCATTTGTAATTTGTGTGCATTTGTTTTAGAATAGATAGTCTCTTGTCTTTTTAAACTATTTATTTTAAGAAACATCATTTTCTCTCTAAATTTGCTTCAAGTGAAGAACTTGTTTCCAGAAATGCACCAATACCATATTTTATCAATGCTGAGTACTAGTTCTTGCAGTTGAGCACTTACTGATACCAAGTTTGACCTAAATCATGGTTTGGTATGATGGGAAAAAAGCCAAATGCTAGTTTTGCCTCTTTTTTTTAAAACAGACATTAAGTCTTGTCTACAGTAGCAGGTCATTTACAACAAGGCAGGATCTGTCGCCAGGTATAATAATAATGAATCAGTTTTATATAGCGCTTTTTAGGTCACTCAAAGACGCTTTACAGAGTTGCATTATTCATTCACAGTCATTCTCACTGGTGGTGGTAAACTACAACTAACATCTGTAGTCACAGCTGCCCTGGGGCAGTCTGACAGAAGCGAGGCTTCTGCCATCGGCCCTTCTGACCTCCACCAACAGTCACACTCACATTCACACAGGCAAGTTGGGTGAAGTGTCTTGCCCAAGGACACAACAACAATCTAACCCAGCCAGAGCTGGGGATTGAACCGGTGACCCTCCGGTTACCAGACCGGCCACTCTACCAACTGAGCTAATGCCGCCCCAGGTATCATCACTTATTAAATATAAAGTCACATTATTATGTGTTTTTCATTCATTCTGTACTGTAAATAGAGCCCTACAGGACGGGGTCTCTCTCATAGGTTAGAAAATATAAAAACTAAGGAGTGTTTACTTCACTTAGTTTGATCTGGATTAATGCAAATAATACAAAGTAAAACACAGCTGAATAACATCCCTCAATCTAAGAAATAATAAATAAATAAAAAGAAAAACCCAATAAATACACAAACAGCCTGCCGTAGTTGGTTTCAAAGTGCATTTGATTACATAACTGCTTTCCATACTGTCACTCACTGCTTCCAAGGGTCAAACCTTTTCCCTCAGCTGATTAGAACCAAACTGTTGGATCTTTAATCTTCAGCCTGTTGTTTTGAAGCAGCCGTTCATGCTGTTTGATGTAGGGAGTTTTCAGAAGCTTTTCTACTTTTGTTCTGTCACGGCTGCTAGCAAAACAAGGCTAAACAAACTGTGTGGGTTCAGGCAGTATAAATACTGATGCTCCACTTGGACTGACTTCATCTTCTCCAGAATTTACTGTTGTCTCTCAGTGCAACTCAACTGAGAGGTGAGCATCACGCTACATCAGAGCAGTACGTGACCATATCAGAAAATTCCCAATGCCGGTAACGATTCTGTTGCAGATAGCTTACTTGATGACCTCATTTTGAAGAAATACCATTTACATCCTTTAGGACTGATGAGCTAATGGCTAGGCTGAGCACAGCCCAGACCTAAGTGTATGCTGTCATCTTAAAACTGCTCAAGTCTCCTACGTTTTCACAGCAGTTTATGCACCATTATTTCATAAACACCCTTCAGTTTCACATTGCATGCTTTTTTAGCAGAAGTAATAATAGATTCCTGCAGGAAGTGCACCAGAATAGCTGCATTTTCTGCTGCTGGTAATTTCTTTTACACATAACCATATATTTCAGTGTAGCACCCATGTAATGTGGCATTGAAATCAAAATTGAACATAACATCACAGAAATTTTGTAGATTGTAGCAGTTTAAGTACAGCAGAAATCACTGAATTAAAAAAATTTGTTTGCAAAAATTCCTAGAGGCAAAATGAATAGATCTGAAACTTCATTTAAACCACGTGACCCCTGGGACAGTTATTCCCTAATTAGTTCTCTACAGCAGCGATGTCAGCTACATTGTTCAAACGACTGATGTGTTTTTGATTAAAACTGGTTTTCACCAACACAACCAGCCTTTACAACCAGTGGATGTAGTGTCCAGAGCTCAGAGGAAATAAAGTCAAGCATGGTGCTGCATCAGTCTGCTCACTTCCAGCTCTACGTGTCCAGACTTGTAATGATAAAAATGTGAACAGATTCTGCTTTGAGGTTAATTAAAATCTGAGATTTTACTGACGTCTGCATCAGGAGTTGTTGAATGTCTGCATTTTCAGCCTAAAGGCCTTAGGATAAAGGACAGGACTGGTAAAGGACACAACACTAAACTCAATTCTCTCACTCAGCTGAGCTCTGTGTGCATGTTTACTGTATTGTCTTGTAACAAAACAAGAAACAATCCAGGCACAAACAGCTGGACGCCTCATTCCTGGTGTAGCATCTGATTCGTTTTTAATATGTAAACAAATGTTATATATTTTATAAAGGTTGTGAGGGGATCTGACAGCAGAGAGGGTGAGCACAGCTTCTTATAGTTGTAGTGCTGTGTGTGTATCAGTACTTGATGAATTGATGGATTTTTGATCAAATACGTGACTAATATATTTGAGAGCTGCAGCCCTATAGCTCTTTAAACAACCTCAGTTTGGAAAAGTTGAGATTAGCTCTGATCAGACAGATGATCTAACAGCTACTCTGAGCGGGGACCATGACCACATGTATTGCTAAGGTTCGGCAATATGTAACGTTTTTCCAGCTGATATTTGTCAGTCCAACAAATGGTGATAGGTGATAAATTTATGCAGGTGACATTTTGGCATTTTTGTGGGCAGAGCAATGTAAGCATGCATGGACTGATTTACCAATATCAAACTCACAAGTCAAAATATGGAGGAACTATTTGCCAAAAACACAAAGTTGCCTACGTATTTGAGATTACTTTGGCTTTAAAACGGCTTGCTTGTGCAGATGTTTAGTGGCAGCAAAGGAATCAAACATTTAAATGTTCATTCCAGCTGAGTATTGCTACGCTGTCACCAGATACTGCAGCTGCGTTGCCAAATCCCTCAAAAAGACCTAAAACTGCAGCAGAGATTTATTTTATGGAAGCACACACGTTTGCTGAAGGAGATTTTATTTTAGTTTTTGTTTGATTTTGTATTTGTTGTTTCATACTTGGTTGAGTCTGTAAGATAGACCAACACTGGAACGACCTGTAAACACAGTCTGTTTCCCTCCACACCATCGTGGTTAATATTTAAATATGTATTTTCTGAAACTAGCACTCGGATGCAGCTGGAGGAAAAACGTTTGTGTGTAACATTTAAATACAGCACTGTTTATATAATGCTTTATGTGGGCTGCGTCTTTTCGCCTTCAAACGAACATTGTTAATAATTAGGATGGATAAAAAATAAAAAATAAATAAATAAAAAAAATTAGGAAACTAATTCATAGGCCAAAAAAAAAAAATTGCTCTTAAAAACAAACAAGCGGTGTTTCAAGTCTCAGAAAGATCACAGTTATCCGCTGTTTTGATACGTTTAAACTAGGGGTGCACCGATTGCAGTTTTCTGGCCGATCACCGATCTTTAGACAACCTTTCCTGCCGATCTCGATTTTTTTTTTTGCCGATCCTGTATTTTTCATAACTAGAAGCCAATTACTTTAATGTTTCCATTTTTATTGAGTAAATTGAATGAATACTCACAAAACATGAGGTAGTGTCCTCTTATATAAAAATTATATATATATATAAATATAAAATATAAACAATTAATTAATAAAGCCAATTAAAAAAGGTGCCTCTTAAAAATAAAACGAGATGTGAACCATTAACAAAGCTCTTTTCTCAGGTCATCCTTTAGTTAATAGTACTTTCTGTCTGTAATTTTACTAAAACACTTGTTAAATCTACTCTAATAAACATTTCCAGCATTAACTCTGTGCATTGTGTAAATAACTTCAACATAGTGTCTCTATACTGACTAACAGAGCAGAAATCATCCAGATTCTGCTGCTCATCTCTTCACCTTACCAGGTTTTCTAACTGCGGCTGCGCGCCACTTGACTACTCGGCTCCCGTAGATTTTACTTATGGTGCATTTAATGCGCCTCGTAAAAATGAGGACATAGCAGATAAACTATGGAATAATCTACCGATTAAACGCGGAGTCATTGCTGTTTGATCACGGCCACGGGACAGTTCTCCCCCGCGCCCCTCTAATGAGAGACACGCTGGAAAGATACGTTCTGCATTTAGCCTCAAGTTGTGTCCGATGCACGCTGAAGCTACCGCCACCGGCGACGCTGTCCGCTCTCAGATCAGTGAACTCCGTTTTTGCTTTTTCTGTCATACGGACTGCAACTATAGAGAAAGAGACGAGTGTAGAGCTGCACCAGCTCACTTTGTTGTAGTTTGAAGCGTTAGCAGCCGCGCTAGGAGCAGTTAGCTTTCGTCTCGGGTACAACTTCTCTGAGGTTTAGCCTGGTGGGGGTCCGATGAAAGACTGGCGGGCCGCCAGGCTTATAAAGCGCTGGGAGAAACACTGAGTGTAGCACGGACGTGATGTAGCGCGAAGAAGGGAGGGAGGGAGTCTGCACTTCCCGGGAACAGGAGAAAAAAGCTGATTTAAAAGCCTAGAACCAAGATCGACGATCTCATGGGAATATGGTCGATTTACGATCCCCTCAAATTAACGCGATCGAGGCCGATCGGCGTGCACCGATCGATCGGTGCACCCCTAGTTTACATCACTGACAGTTTTGCATTAAATGGTTTATATTTCAGAAACAAAATGATATTTATGTTTTCAGGTTGTATCTATTATTTCTCTCTGTCTGTGCGGCTTTGAATAAATGAAAACACAACTGACTTCTGGGGTTGAGATTTCGACTAGATTGAACTCTGGTTGTTGTTACAGGACTCGCTTTAGAATTGGCCTACATTCCTCAGATTCTGGTACAACGTGGAGTAGGCTTTTAAGACCTGATTAGTACAACAGTCAGGTGTGAATCTAGACTCAGTGAGTTCTCAAAGCCTGTCTGATCTGGCATTATGACTTTTCTTTACATTTATTTTCTTCATAAAACCATAAACTCACCCTGTATTTACCACCAAACACTTCCATTTACAGTGAGCCTGATAAGCAACAAACTGAAAGGTCACATATTTAAATTTACAGTCTTGTTTTCTTTATCAAATACTTTTTCTTCGTGCACTGCTGCCTCACAAGTCCTGTTTTTGTTGTTCATCAAAGTATCAACTTGCTATATTTGGCATTAGCTACAAATACTTTAGTCTCCCAAGTTTTCCAAGTTAAGGAACGGAGTCCTCTTTCAGCACAGGTTGCCTAGAATCTGTCACCATGCGCTACCAAGCAAAACTTATTATGCAATTCAGAATGCAGCCACCCCCACGTTGCTCTTAATAAGCCGTTTCTGAAAACAGATCACACCAGACGTGTGTTTTTCCTCTTCGTTAACAGATTATTTATAAGTGACGTGATCACAGGGTCATTACCATAAACAGGTGACTGAGACTTAGAGGTGTGAGCGCTCTACCATAAACAGGTCAAAACAGGCCAGTGCCTCTTTTCTAATAGCAAAGTTTTGGCAATCATTTAACAACAATACATCTCAATTAAAGGTAAATGCCAGTCTGTGAACCGTGACTCACAGAACTCAGCTTCTCTCATCCCCTCTTTGGGCTAAAAAACAACCCTTAGCTTGGACTTTAACCAAAACAGACACAAAAACAGCTGGTTAAAGTAAGTGAAAGTCATTAAATAATACTACAAATATCTGAATGTTTTGGGCAAAATCGTCTAATCAGTAACAACACCATCATTTTTGTGGTTTCTAATATATTTTTAACTTTTTATTAAACTTTTTTTTTAGAATGCAGTGTCCTCATGTAAGAGAACTGACATGTCACCAAAAATTTAAAGGTTTTAAAGAGCAAGTTGCAAGTTAAAGACCCCCCCCCCCCCCCC